>CM019218.1:2083966-2148645 GCA_009741485.1 Malurus cyaneus samueli | reverse complement strand
TGTTTTTTGGTTTTTTTTGTTGGATTGGTGTTTGTGGGCTGAAGGTGGGGTTTTTAAATCAAGTTTGAGCTGGAACATCAGGCTACATGAGAAATTCTGTTGTGGTGTCTGAGAAGTGATGAGCAGGGTTAGAGAAGAATTGGCTGGAGAGATCTGTTGTGGGCGTGCTGAGAAAATGGATGGAAAGAAGCAGATTTGAGGGAGGACTCAAAGCCCTGGAAGATCTCGTGTGGTGATTGGAGGAAAAGTGGGATGGGAAGAGCAGGTTTGAGGCGGAACATCAAGGAGTAACCGTTGGGTATGCATGGAAATCCCCGTGTGTGGTAGGATTATGGCATTGAGAAAACCATTTGGGTAGTGACATTTTTGGGATTTGAGATGAATCTGTTCGGGTTGTGTGGGAAGTTGGGATGGAAGTGCTCATTACACCAGAGGTGGCCAAGCTTTTTCGCAGGGAATCTTTCCAGTTCAGCACAACAGCCCCGATGCAGGCAGAGGTTGGAATGTCCCTCCAGAACAGGCACAAAGCAATTCTCTTGGAATTTTGTGCATTTTTGTGCAAGAGTCTGCTTCACCTTGAGAGCCTCTCACCCCATTCCCGCCAGGAGAGCGGTAGGATTGAGAAGAAGACTTTTTTCCAGCACACACATCCAGCTGAGCGAGCTCAGGCCCCACAGGAGGTCCTGCATTCAGGCTGTGACAGGACACGTGGCACAGCTTCAGAGGCCCCACCTCCTCCTCCTCACTTCCACTGCTGTCATCAAGGGTGGCAGCCAGTAACCGCCCCTGCTCTTGCTGGCTGGCTTCCGAGCTCAATTAGAAAGCAAAACTGGTTAATTAGGCATGCCTCGAGCTGGCCATCAAGCCAGACGTGGTGGGTCCCAGGGAAATCTCTGAGTTGTGCTCTGGAGATCACAGCAGCCAATCAGCCAAATGTGATCTATAAGCAAATTAATAATCTGCAATTCAATGCAGCTCTGACAGTTCTGCATTTAAGTCCCTGAACTGCTCAGGGCAGTCAGTTGGGTAATTCCTCCTGCCTCCAATTCAGGCGATGTTTTGCTGCTTATGAGGAACAAACCTGCAAGCCATGGGAGGAGGAATGGCTCTGGGAGCACAGCATCAGGCCAGAGTTCTCCTGCTCACCCGTGAGTGAAATATTGAATAATAGTGAATTAATTGCTGTCCCTTGGCCCTTGTTTCCTATAAGGGTAGTTGAGCCAGCTTTTGTTCCTCTGCTCCACATCCTGTGGGAGATGAGCACATGGTGAATCTGAGTGGCAGGAAATATATCATTTCATTATATGTATTCTAGTGAATATTATTCAGCCATAAAATCAACACCTACCTTTTATTCTTTCACATCTAAATATGTCCCTTTCATCTCAATGTCACACCACCATCTACATCTGCAGCACTTCCAGATCGGGCTGGAGACAGACATGATTCAAAGTCACTTTGCATTGGCTCACTCCTAGATATTCTAACTAAACCTTACTCAGCTTAAAGCAAGGTTCTCCACATTCAAAGGGTGTTTTTTAATCCCACGCTTCCAGCGTAAGCCTTCCCTGGGCCTCTGCTGGGATAATGTGGCAGCTGCAGGAGCCCAGGCTGTTTCACAGTGGAGTTTGGTTAAGAGATGATAGAGAAGAGGAACCACGAGGGAAAACTTTCTCTGGAAATGAAAAGTCATTCCAGATGAGAGAAGTGACCATGAAGCCTCAGGACTGCACAGGACAGCTTGATTCTTCCCTGAGAGGGTGGGAGGCCCTGCACAGGTGCCCAGAGAAGCTTGGCTGCCTGGATCCCTGCAGTCCAAGGCCAGGAGATGATGGTGTGATAGTGGGAAGTGTCCCTGCCCATGGCAGAAGTGGGAGGGATATCTTAAGGTCCCTTCCAACCCAAATACTCTGAGGAATCGTTGGCACATCCTTTAAGGCTCAGCCAGCTGATTTCATGTATGGGGGAGAACATCACCCTACAAAAAACCCCTTTTGTGGGATAACATCTGTAGAGAGTACTGGATTGAAATCACCTTTTAATTATAGTTGTTCTTTAAATTGTATTCAGAGTACGCATCAACACTCCGCTTCATGGGTGGGTTTTTTTTTTTATGTGGACAGCTGCTCCTGGGATCTTCTTGCCAGTGTTTTAATGCTTTATATGAAGTTTATGGATATCTTTAGAGCTGGGTTTCAACAACGGGTTGAGAAGCCCCTCGCCTTGTTAAGCAACGTATCACCTGGCGCTCCTGCTGCAGGCTAGGATCCAGGGCTGGTCCTCTTTCCTTGCCCACCAGAGCTGTTTGTGCATTTTCTCTTTTTTATGTTTCAGCTGCTGCTCTGTTCAACAGTCAGCTGCACAAATCCCCGCTGAAAGGGGAAACACCATTCCAGCCTCTCCCATCTGCAAGGCATTTGGTTTCTTGGGGCCTTTTTGCCCTGTGAAAACGAGACTCAGATGCTCTTCATGGCAAGGATGACATGGAGCTGGTTCTCTGTTATTTGTCTGCTTTCCTGGGCTTTCTCTGAAGTGAAAATTGTGTCTGTGCATTTCAATGTTCAGTCACTATGAGAGAATTGCTGGCGGCTGTGCTGGTGTTTGCAAGATTTCCAGGGCTTCAGCTTCCTCCTGCTGCTTCCAGCTGTTCTTGGCTTTTGGGTTTGGAAGGAAAAGTTTACAGAGGCTTTCTTCTTGTCAAAACACCGAACATGGATTGGAAAGATTTGATTCTGGCTTTTAGGGCAGGTCAGCTGAAGCAGATGCCCCAAATGTGGACAGGAGACCCCCTACAGCCCACTCAATGCCTGGAGGTGACAGAGGCCACCACCCGACCAATTGATCTGTGCAGGGATCAGCCAGCCCTGGGAGAAACTCTTGCCGTGGGTGGCCTTATTATTCTCACTTGAGCAGCTCAGGGCTTTGATGTGGGACGTTGGCGCAGGTGTCTGGCAGAGGAATGTCTCCCCGCCAGCGCGTCTGGACTCCTGTGAGCATGGAGGTGACTCAGCCCGTCTGCGTCCCCTCTGCCGAGGTGACTCGTCACACGTGGAGTGAAATGAATCCACCCTGAACAGACTCCAGGGATCCATCAGTGCCCTGGCATGGAGACTGCTCCACGCAGGCAGGTGGCAGGATCTGCCTCTATGGCTGCTCATGAATTGTCTCCACGGATCCCAAATCCACCCTATGGGCTCTCCCTGTTTTACTTTATCCCTTCTGCACGTTGTTCAAGGCCACATTAAGTGTTCCAGGCCAGGTTGGACGGTTTGGAGCATTGTGGATAGTGGAAGGTGTCCTGCCAATGGTAGGGTGAAATGGGATGGTTTTGAGTCTCTTCCACCCAAACATCCTGGGATTCCATATTTCCGGCAATACAGTGATTTGCTCCCCAGTTCCCAGGCTGGGCTTGTCCCCACCAGCCAGGACAAGTTATGTTAAGCTCCGCTAATTTGGGTGAAACCATGACTGATTGGAGCATGGGTTGTCACCAGAACAGACTGTCCTGCAGGATCGGGCTAATTAAAGTGCATTTTAGAGGGGAAGGAGCTGCCTTTCCCATGGCAGAGGGCAGCGGCTTCATGGGCTTCATAAAGTCGGAAGAAGCATGGACGTGGTCATGGTACGGGGACACTGCTTGTTAGGACCTTCGGGGAGAACCACTTTGTTCAATTATGATACGCGCTTGGAAGCAGGAACTTCCAGCTCACAGCAGGGTGTGAACTGATGCACCTCTGCTCTTGTAGACAGGAGCTATAGGGGTCAGCACAGCTCCTCAGCAGAAGTGGGATGAAACCCATCGACACCAGTGGGGTACATTGAGGAAATTACAAAATAAATGAATACATTTCATTCTTTATTCCCCCATCAGACTTACATTTCTCAGTGTCTCCTTGACCAGGGAGAATGTCCTGCACCCTTGGACTCTTTTTGTTTCCCAGTTCCCTTAACCACTCACGGAGAGGAAATTTCTTCATTATCCCATCTGTCAGTGGGAAGCATTCCTCCATTGTCTGTCACTCCATCCCTCTTCTCATCCTCTCCTGGTCTCCTGGAGTTCCTTTAGGCCTGGAAGACTCTCTGAGGTTCTCCTCTCCAGGTGTACACCCACTCTCTCAGCCTTTAGCAGAGGGAACACACTTCCCAATCCAGAAACGCAATTAGTCCCTCTAAGCTGGCTCCATGATGCCAGCACACCTTCCCTACTGGTGTTTTCCCACTTTTGATCTCAAAGACAAATAGAAACATTGCTACAGCAAATGACCACCGTCCTCCCCGCCTACCCACACGGAACCGCTCCCCTCAGACCTGCACCGTGTGACTTTGGAAAAACGCACTTCCAGGGGCTAGAGCACGATTTCACCCTCCATCTTTGGGTCTGATCTCCTCAGCCTGTTTCTTCTTCAGTCCAACCTTGCAGGACTTGGATTTTCCTGCAACCTTTCTGGGAAAAGGCTCCCTTTTTCCCATCTTGCCCTGAAGGTTGGTAACCCAGCTCTGGATTTCTGTCTCCACCACTGGCGCTCCCTGTAAAGATTCACGTGAAATTATCTGGCATCTTTCATTAAATAAACCAATTAGCAACGCTGAGGAGGCCTCTGATCCTCAGCAGGTGGGTCAGTTGCTATATACATTTTTCAAGCATCTTTCCTCTCTGTCACCCTCACATCAAAGCATCAGGGACCGCCCCGTCTTGGGCAAGCCTGTTAAGAGATTGGGGAAAACAGTGATATGTTAGAGGAAAATTAGTAAACCAATGAGTTCTTAGCCAAACGGCTCCTCTTCTTGATCTTGAGAAAAGTGGTGTTTAAATTCTCGATCTCATGGTTTTAGACTCAGGAAATGTGATTAACATCTGTCATATTTTACTCTTCTGTGTTGATGCTCATATTAAACAAACACATTCCTGCATCGCTTAGTAATCTCTGCTTTCCTTTCTTGCTGAGGAAGACAGTCCCGCTTGACACCCCTATCCCTGTTGACACAGCTCTCTGCTGTGAACACCGGCAGAGCCGTGCAGGCACCAGCCACGGGAGCTTCGCCCTCTGACCTCTTTTCTCCAGTTCCCACACACTTTGCAGCCCTTTTCTTGAAACCTGTTGGTGAAGAGCAGGAGGGCCGGAGCGAGATCCACACCGGGCTGGATCATGTGTTTCTGGGAAAGGGTGGTGCAGCCTTCCTGTCTTCATGCTGGAACAGGTAATGCTTTCGTGTGGCTCTGAGGTTGCACCAGTCAAAAGGGTAGGTCCTTCCACAAGAGCACATATTCAGAATCTCTGGCGCCTCCCAGCCAGGAGGACGTGGAGGCCCACACTCTGCGGAATGGGCTCCCAGCAGCCACACGGAGGAACCTGCCTTGAAATACACCACACTCTGCTGGGACATGAGCTTTTTCTTGGGTGGTTTTTCTTCCAGCTGTGCTGAGACAACCCCGAGCTTGCCATGGAGCTGCTGGAGGAACTGACTCATAGATGTTTCCCGCACCGGTAGGAAACGGGGCCTGTTTTAATGGCGTTGGGATGTGGAAGGAGAGTTGGCAGGTGGTGACCTGGTACTGCTGGGACCTGGAGATGTTGGTGTGACTGAGAGGTGCCTGTCCAGGTGTTTTCTGTGGCTTGAATCCTTCCCACCCGCTGGAAACTCAGCAGAGAATCTCAGAGAGATCACAGTTTGGGAAGTTTTGCTTCTTCCTGCTGAAGAACATGGTTGCCGAGCGCTGGAGCCGTGCTCCTCGTGGCCATGTTTCCTTTGTCACTCATTTGGCACAAAAGCTGTGCCAGGAACGTGTGAATGATCCTGGAATTTTCTTTGTGAGGATGGTGTGATCTTGGGAAAACTGGAGTTCCTGTGTTTGCTTGGATCTTGGTTTTCCCTTGGTTTGTTTGTATGATTTCCATCTTCTGCCTGCGCCAGCCCAGATTTTTTTCCATTCCTGGCAGCTGCCAGAGGTGGAAGGTCGGGGAGGACGGGATGTGCTCCCTGACAGCAAACCACGTGTTTGCGGCGTGATCCCTGAGGGAGAAGGCGGACGTGGTGGCGGCACGCTTTCTTGTCAAGCTGAATCCACTGGTGTTAAAACAGCTCCTTTTGTTCTCCACCATGTGAGAACGGGAGCTCTCCTCACCAGCCCCTACAGACAAGAGGGGAAGGTCTGGTGAAGTGGGATTAAGCGAAATGCTGGTGGGATGAGAGGCATGGGCTGGGCTGGGCAGGGCACTCCTTGTTGTAGGGGCTGGGGTGAGTCCTGGGGGCACCTCTGCTCCACCCTGCACCGGGCAGCTGGAGGGATCAGTTCCCCTTGGCACAGGCACCAGAGTCCATCTCCACAGCCACCACCCCAGGTGCTTTGGGGCATTGGGTTGCAGTCTCTGCCTTCAGTCCGGTGCCTTGTTGCTTCCCAAGCTGCCATTACTGAGAATAGCGGGGTTGCTGAATCCAAGTGCTGCAGGCCTTGTGAGTTTAATATATGCAGGGCAGTGTTCCTTGGGTGTTTTTGTGCAGTGGATCCCCTTGATTTCATTGGGTTCGATGCAGTTCGGGGACAAGGGTTCAGGAGTATTTTGTGCTTCGTGCTGATCTTTCCTCGCTTGAATCATTCTGTACGGCTTGATTGGGTACAGATACTGTCAAAATGCTGGAGCGAGTCCAGAGCAGGCCTATGAAGTGCTCGAGGGCTGGAGCCAGTTGGGAGGCTGGGGACATCCAGCCATCGTGACAAGAGAAAGATCCAGGAGAATTTAAAGCCCTCTTTAGGGGTAGTTGCTCCGGAGAGCGGAAGGACTTTGGACATGGCCTGCAGCTAGATCAGTACAAGGGAAGAGCGTCCCCATGCCAGAGCAGGGATTAGATGGATATTTGGAGGAATTCCTGGCTGTGAGGGTGGGGGCCCTGGCACAGGGTGCCCAGAGAAGCTGTGGCTGCTCCTGGATCCTGAAGTGTCCAGGCAGTGACAGGGTTGGAGCAGCTTGGATGGTGGGAGGTGTCCTGCTCATGCGGGGTGGAATGATTTTTTAAGTTCCTTCCAACCCAACCTTCCATGACTCTTGTGAAACTCTGGCCCCGGCGGAACACGGACACGGCTCTCCTGCGTGCAGCAGCGGTGGAGGAGTGTCTTTAGGTGGCTCTTTTTAAACAATTAGAGCTTCTCCAGCTCATTTCCTTTGATGCCCCTCACAGAGCAATCAGCTTAATTGGCAGCCTTAGTGATATAATTAATTTTCTCACAGGTTTTTTTGTGGCTTCTTTAAAGCGAGAGGCTCGAGCTGCCACTGAGCGGCTCCGGGCCCCACCATGGCCCAGCCCTTTTGTGGGTGCTGCGACCCCAAGGCTCATTATTCCCTATGGGGAGTGGAATGACCAAAAAATGGCCAAGAAGGGACAGTGGCATGGAGCAGTTTTCCACATGGTTTTCCACCCCAGAGCGATTCCGTGGAGATTGATGCAATCTTATTGTATCCTAGCAATGATGACAGACTCGTGTGGCCCTTAAACCTGCTGCCCAGCCCACTGATAGAGAAAGGTCTGAGGCTCCAAAGCCATAAAAATGAGATTTATTTTAGCTTTGCCTCTGCTTTTTTAATGGACGGAGGGTCTGCTGTTGTTTAGACCTGAGTGGAGAACTTTAATTACTACTTGTGGTGATCGGGTGTAAATACGGACTGGGAAGCAGCGAGGGTTATTTAAGAAAACTGTTAATTGCTGGGCCCTCCTCTCATCAATTTCCTCTCGCTCCGTTTGGAGAGGACCGGCTGATCCATCGGGCTGTCTCTGCCATGGGTTGCGGGCTTCCTGAGGACGAGGATATCCCAGAACCCACCGAGCAGGATGGAATCACCTTTATCCAGCAGGAAAACTTTGTGGATCCCTAGCTTTCAGTCTCACCACACAGAGATATTTGCTAGCGTAGTAGCAGGCTGTCTTGGGTGGTTTTCCTGGGGAGATCTTTCTGCCATGAAGAAACTCCCAGCCCAGCTGTAAACAGCTTCTCTCTCAGATGCAACACTCCTATGGCTTTTTTTTTTTTTAAACTCCTATCTTTGATTTCATTAAAAGATGAATTATCAGGATACATGCTGGCAGAGCCGGATTTTGTCGGGAGGCAACGATTCAGTAACGTGTCAGTGAAAATATTTTGAAAAGAAAAAAGGGACGAAGAAACAAAACAATAAGAAACCAAGTCAGTCTATGCAAAAGCCTCCGGGGTGGGAAAAAACCAAGTTGATTGCAACTTTTTTTTCCTCTCCCCTTTCCTTCATGGCTCTGTGAGGGTAAAGCTTGTCTCACTGAACTCATTGCTTCCAAAGAGCACTATTTCATTCAAAAATGTGTCACTTTTGTGGGTTGGAGGGGAATAATGGAGCTGTGTCCCCTCTGGAGGAGCCTCATCTCCCTCCAAAAAGTTAGGCAGGTCTCTTGGATAGTGGGGCGCGGGGGTGATGCTCTTGAAAAAAGCAACCAGGACACACGTCTCAGGCTGTGACATACTCCTGATCAGCACCCTGGATCCATGGCCGTGCTCATCCCCAGGCACAGCAGGAGCAGGAGGGGGTGCCAGGGGACTTGCCCAGGGCTGAGGTTGTGGGTGAGGCAATCGCACGCAGTTCACGGGGCAGGAACGGGGCGAAGCCGGGACGAGCAGGAACGGGAGAAGTCAGCGCCTCCCCAGCAGCCTGCACCGACACGCCAGGCTGGGCCCAACATCGTCCTCTGTGCCTGCACCATCCATGCCCTGTGTTCCGTCCATCCCCTGGTGCCATCCATCCCCTGTGCCGTTCATCCGCCTCAAGACCGTCCATCCCCTTGCAACCATCCATTCCGCTGGTTCCGTCGTTCCCCTGTGCCATCCATCCCTGTGCCATCCTCCACTCACGCCAGCTCAACCCGTTTCACCGACCGCCAGGCCGGGCCAGCATGGCCTCCTCAGGGCCTTGCACATCCATCCCTGTGCTTGTCCTCCCCTGCTGCCTATCCATCCCCTCAGAGCCGTCCATCCCCTCAGAGACCATCATCCCTGTGCCTCCAGCCCTGCACTGCCTTCCTTCACAGCATCCATCCCGTGCCGTCATCCCTCAGAGGTCCGTTCCATCCTCCCTGCCACCATCCATCCGCTGTGCCGTCCGTCCCCTGGTCTCATTCCTTTCCCCTGTTGCCATCCGTCCCGCTCACAGCCAGTCCAACCCCTCAACGACACCGTCAGGCCTTGGACCGCAATGGCTCCTGCACGGGTGCCTGCATCCATCATCCCTTTGCGGTTCATCCCTGTGGCATCCATCCCCTCAGAGCTCGTCCATCCTCCCCTCAGAGCCATCCATCCCCTGTGCCATCCATCCCCTGCACTGTCCATCCCCTCACACGCCATCCATCCCCTGCACCGACATGCCAGGCTGGGCCCAACATGGCCTCCCATGGGGTCTGCGCCGTCCATCCGCTGCGCCATCCATCCCCTCAGAGCCGTCCATTCTCTCACAGCCATCCATCCTCTGCACTGTCCATCCCCTCAAGCCGTCCATCCCCTGCACCGTCCAACCCTTGCACCGTCCAACCTTTGCACCATCTATCCCCTGCACTGTCCATCCCCTCACAGCCATCCATCCCCTGTGCCGTCCATCCCTAGAGCCGTCCATCCCTCAGGCCTCCATCCTGTGCCATCCATCCCCTCAGAGACATCCAACCCCTGCACCGACTGCCAGCCGGCCCAGCATGGCCTCCTGTGGGGCCTGCACCATCCATCCCCTGTGCCGTCCATACCCTGTGCCATCCATCCCCTCAGAGCCGTCCATCCTTTTACAGCCATCCATCCTCTGCACTGTCCATCCCCTCAGAGCCGTCCATCCCCTCAGAGCCATCCATCCCCTGCTGCCATCCCCCATCCCCTGCACTGTCCATCCCCTGCGCTGTCCATCCCCTCACAGCCGTCCATTCCCTCACAGACAGACATCCCCTGCGCTGTCCATCCCCTCACAGCCGTCCATTCCCTCACAGCCGTCCATCCCCTGCACTGTCCATCCTCTGCGCTGTCCATCCCCTCACAGCCATCCATCCCCTGCACTGTCCATCCCCTGCACATGCCATCCATCCACCTGCACTGTCCATCCCCTGCACAGCCATCCCTGCACCGCATTCCCCGCACACCATCCGCACACTGGGCAAGAACAGGGTCAGAGCAGTGTGGGGAGAAGGTTTGGGGGTGTTGGTGGTTGGGAGTGATGTTTGGGCTGGGCAGCTGGGAATGTGCTACCTGGAGAGGGAGGTCCGGGTTCACCCTCTTCACAGCCTGAAGGGGCTCCGAGAGCTGGAGAGGGCTGGGAACAAGGATGGAGGGACAGGCAGGGCTTCCCACTGGCACGGCGGATAGATGGGTATTGGGAATTGGTCGATGGCTGGCGGGGTGCCCAGAGAAACTGGGGCTGCCCCTGGATCCTGGAAGTGCTAGGGCCATTGGATCGAGTTTTGAGCACCCTGGGTGTGGGTTGTCCCTGCTATGGCAAGTGTTAGGAAGGAGGTGAACTTTAAGGTCCCTTCCAACCAAACCATTCTGGACTCCATGACTCTAGATCCCTTTGCTCATCCCGCTGGCTCTGGATGTTTTTTCTGGCTTTGGGATCAGTGTTTGGGTCCCAGCACTGCTGATAACATCACCTTCTCCCACAACCACAGTGGCTTGGCTGTGTGAATGGGGCTTTTCCACTTGTCCTGTATTTGCCTGATTTGAAGGTGGAAATGGGGAGAGAGGGAATTGCACCCCGAAAGGCCTGACTCCATTTAATGCTCCAACTAGTGAATTTGGCTTTGTTTCCCTCTAGAAAGGGATTTCTCTTCTGCAAGGTCCCCATGGTCCCTATGGGATGCTCGGCCCCGGCAGGTTTGGGATCAGTCCCTGTGTCCTGGCAGCATGGCTGAGATGCTCCTGAGCCAGATTTCATCCCACTCCTCGGCGCCTGAGTCAGAGTGACTCAGCCCTCTGGATTGCTCTCCTGCTGCCCCGAGCCAACCCAGCATATTTATTAGTTAATTAGTTTGCATTTCCTCCTCCTCTCTTCCCTTTCCTTCACACAGAGCCCTCTCCCCCGTCTTTCCTGCAAAACAAACTTCAGGGACCTCCATCCCATTAATATCCCCATCAGCCCTTCCCAAAAGCATCACCCTTCCCACAGAGAAACCCATGGACAGCAGCTTTTGGTCCTCTGTCAGTGCAGGGAGTGGCAGGGGGGACCCACACTGCTCCCAGCAGATCCCAGAGTCTCTTCCAGCCTTTCCCCCAGCAAAACCCACTTTTGTCTCTTCAAACAACCCCAGAAATGCCAGGATTGGAATTGTTTTCCAGGCCATTTTTTCTGGCAGAGCAACTGGTGTGCCCTGTGACACAGGAAGGGTGCAGGCTGCTATTGTGACATCCCGATGAGTTATTAGCAGAGAGGGAAGCATGTTAAGGATTGCAGGGAAGAGCAGGAATTCTCGGTGGTTTGCAAACTGTTTGTCCCCAGGGCTGGTTTTGCTCCATTTCCGTGCTCTTCGGAGACTCACAGAATTCCAGAATGGTTTGGGTGGAAAGGTTCCAAGCCCTGCCATGGGCAGGATATCACCCACTAGAGTAGGATCATCCATCTGCTCCAGAGTTTTATCCCTTAGGGAAGTGGCTGAGCTGGGTCCCACAGCCTGGCTGAGCCCTGCACATGGACCAGCATGATCCTCACCAAGAAAATCTGGAATTTAGCTAAAAACCTGGGATTTAGCTGAAATCCTGAAAAAACCGGCTGGAAAAATCCTGCAATTGCTCCGGCTGCTGGAGGAGAAGGGTCTGTCCCCCACTGGGAAAGGATGGGAATGGAGTACAGGAATGAGGTGAAAATGATGGAAGGAATGAGGGTGAAAATGAGATGGGAAAAGAATGAGGGTGGAAATTAGATGGGAAAAGGAACAGGGATAGGGGATGGGAAAGGACAGGATCAGGATGAAAATAGGGACAGAAACAAACATAAGGGTGGGATGAGCATAAAGGCTGGGGGGAGCAGGAGATGGGAATGGTGACAGAAATGGGGATGAAAATGTGACAGGAATGGATGGGAAAGGAATAGGGATTGGGATGGGAAAGGAACAGGGATTGGGATGGGAAAAGGAACAGGGATTGGGATAAATAGGGACAGAAACAAACATAAGGGTGGGGATGAGCATGGAGCAGGAGATGGGAATGGTGACAGAAATGGGGATGAAAATGGTGACAGGATGGGGATGGGAAAAGGAATAGGGATCGGGATGAAAATAGGGACAGAACAAACAAAGGGTGGGGAATGAGCATGGAGCAGGAGATGGGAATGGGGGCAAAAATGGGGATGAAAATGGTGACAGGAATGGGGATGGGAACAAGGATAGGATGGAAACAAGGATTGGTGATAGGAATGGGGACAGGGATAGAAATGGGGACAGGAACAAGAATAGGGATGGGAATCTGATGGGAACAGGGACAAGGATTGGGATGGAGAGGGGGATGGGCAGAAAGGGAAAGGGAGCAGCCTCCTGCCCTCATTCCCGCATTCCCTCCGGCTCAGCCAGCTCCGGTAATGAGCAGGTTCCCTGCCCTCGGCTGCCCCGCCTGGGCGGGGAGGGTTTTTCCAGCGCCGAGGCTTTGCAAGTGAGGCACAAGAAAGCAGACGGGAATGAGCAGGTGACTTTTATCCCCATGAAATAAGCGCTGCCATTTCACTTGAAAAGTATGGATAATCCTGCTGCACCCTCACACCTTTGTTCTTCCTCATCCTGTTTCCCACAAGAGGGATGGGGAGACCCGGAGGAGCTGGGCAGTGTTAATGGGCCATGTGGGGTCTGATAGGAATCAGGTCCAGCTCTATCTCATCTCTGATGGAGAAAAAAATATCTCATTTTCTTTGGCTTTGCTGATTAAAGTTTAATTACCTTGAATGCAAATGATTCATCAAAGGAGCACAGATTATTTTTTTTTTTTGTGAGACATTCATGTGTAGCCTGGGAAGGAAAATGTTCATTGAGGTGCTCTCTGAGCAGGGCCTGCTCAGTGTCAGGCAAAGCTTTTGGACAGAAACAGGAAAAAAATTACGTTTGTTCCGCTCCCAGATCGCTTTCCTTTTCCTGAAAGATCTCCCTGAGCACTTGACAGCATCACACAGCCCATTGCACAAGTGACTTCTATTTCCCTGCTTTCCAGCTTTGCAAACCTATCACTGAGAACTGCCAAGCTGAGGAAAAATGGGGTTTTTGTGGTTTTCCATGTTCTTTATGTAAGTTTATGCACTGGGAGATCTGATTGCAAAACCAGTCCTGGAGTCAGGGAGACAGAATTCCAGGCAGGTGTTCCCACTGCACTTGGAGAGCCTCTTCTTTTCTTTTGGGGTGTGTGATTGCTTTACCTTGCTTATCTTTCCTAGAGATGCCTCCCTAAGCCCAGAGCAAGACTTGCTGGGCAGCCAGCAGGGTTAGCAGGGCTGATAGGAATATCTGATCCCCCAAAATTAAAGGGAATGACAGTGCGGAACAAAGCTTGGAGGATAAGTAGTCTGTGCTATGGAAAATCACCTCAGCTTTTTATCCTGCTGGATTTAACGAGGTAAATGGCTGAGGAGGGGTTGCCACCACCATGGCTTTTATTTACAGTCCCAAGAGAGCTGGTCCTCCTGGAATGGATCTATGGAGGGGAAAGGACCTTCCTGCACAATGCTCCCCGTGAAAACCCCTGGAAATAGAAAACAAAATGACTCTGCCTTTCTTGCCCTTCCCAAAAATAACCCCAAAGCCTCTGGAGCACCGTGGGTGGACCCTGTGCTGCTTATCCAGCTCCTTCCCAGCCTCCTGCAGATGTTTGCAGGAATGAGATGCTCAAGGGCAGCCAAATTCCCCTGAAAACCCCAACGTGGGGAATGGGGCCCATGGATGCAGCAACACAAGAATGCTGCTCTGGAGAGCCTCGGGCTGAGGGGCAGCGGTGCAGCCATCCCCCCAGGAACCAGACACTCCCAAGAGCAGATAAAAGGGATAAGGGCTGGCTGCCTGCCCGTGGAAAATCCCAGCTCCATCTTCTCACCTGGAGCTGTTTGCAGAGTCTCCTCCTGCATTAGCATAAGCAAGCTGCCCCGATGCTGCCTTCATCCTGCTCTGCTGCTGCTCCTGCTGGTATTCCAGGCTATTTCTAATGTCATTCCCTTCTTCCCGTGGCACCTGGAGCAGGACCAGCCTGGCACGTCCTGGCCACCAGTATGGGCAGACAGACCCGTCCTGGTGGCCTTTCATCAGCCCTGCCCCGCAGCCATCGCACCCATCCCATGGGTCAGCCGGTGAAATTCCTGTGCCAGCCATTCCCTGGGCTGGCCACTCGTGCTGGGTGCTGTGGAAATGATTTTTGGCACCACTAAACACCCCTTTCCAGCTCATAGCAAAAAAAAAATCCATCACCCGGCCCCCAAACAGCATTGCACGTTGCAAAAGTATTAAAATAATCGATCTGCAGGTGTTTGGAACTCATTTGCATAATGCAAGGATATTATTAATTGCAATTAGTAATCAAATGGTCTAATGTACCTGCACAGGGAGGGAATATGCAGCTGGGGCTCTGTGACTGGAAAAACACCCAGCCCTGTGTAATTAAATGTCTTCTCCAGGCTCACCCCACCCGCTGGCCTGGCCACTCTGTGGAAGTCCCACACCTGGGCACACTGGGATTGGTCAGTGCTGGGATGGGGCAGCTCCAGGCTGGAATTCTGCTGGTCCCACAGCTGAGTTTTCCTTTCCTGGTGTTGCTGGGATGGCTGGGAAGGATTGGATCTCTCCATGGCACGTGGAACGAGCAGCACAATTCCAGAGCTGGTAGGAGCCATGCATTGGTTAATTTGTGTGTCTGAGGAATAAGACCTGGCTTAGACTTAGGTTTAGGCTGGGTATGAAGCCCAGCTCAAGGAGGGCAGGCCTGGTGCTCCTCACGCAGCAGTTCAGACCCAGCCCTGTCACAAACACAGCCTTGGGAATGTGATCAATCCAATCTGGCTCCACACACCAGGGCTGTTTGCTGGGCTCGAGGGGAGGATGGAAAAAGGTTTCCTCTGCCTTGGAACTGTCCTGATTATCCCTGAGAAATTGGGATTGATACTTGGAAAAACACACTGAGAGTGTTTTCTCTACTTTGTTTAGCTGATTGCCTCCTAGGCTGGGCAGATAAATGTCTGCAGCAGCATTCCATATTCCTGAAAAACTGGGAAAGCCTTCAGGCGGGGGAATATTGCTCTAAAGAGGGGAAAATCCCCACTGTGGGTGAGGGTGATGAGGAGATGGCACCAGCCTTCATCCAGAGCCAGCTTCCCTGGCAGAGCCTGTGCCAGGCACAGGGTCCTGCTGTTCCAGGGAGTGATGCTGCAGCTCTTCTTACATACACAGCAAAATTGGGATTTCTGATTTTTTAAAATTTTATTTGGGGAGGATTTTTGGTTGTGGTGACATCCACACCCTCCAGAGCACCATGGGGCTGGACAGAGCCATGAATTCCTGTTCTGACAACCCAAATCTTTCCCTTTTTCAAGGCAGCATCTCCCTAATCACCAGTGGCACAAAACAAATCACTCCAAGTGTATGCCGAGAGTCTGTTTAAATCAGGGGAGTGGGATGTGCTGGCATATCCAATGCGGAGGAGGGGTGCAAATGGATTCCTACTGCCAGAGGGCAGGGAAATGGGATATTGGGAAAAACTTTTGGTGATGAGGGTGGTGAGGCCCTGGCACAGGGTGCCCAGAGAAGCTGTGGCTGCTCCTGGATCCCTGGAAGTGTCCAAGCCAGTTGGGCTGGGCTTGGAGCACCCTGGGACAGTGGAAATGTCCCTGCTCATGGCAGGGGTGGAATGAGATGGGCTTAAGTCCCTTCCATCCAAACCATTCGGGATTCCAAAAATGAAGGGAGCTGGCTGTGGGGCCATGAACAGCAGAGCTTGGGGGCTTGCCTTCTGCGAAGCACCAAAATAAAGAATCCCTTCAGAACAGGGGTCTAAGGAGTGAGTTTGCAGCAGGAAAGGTGCAAAGTGGAGCCCGCTGGAGAAAGTCATGGCTGGAGATGGAGGCATCTATGCCTGGGCTTTAGAGCAGGATGGATATGGGGTCAGCCAGGATTGGATTATTGGGTGGATAGTGCAGCAGCACCCCAGTTCCTCTGCAAATAAATTCATTCATCTAAAATTCACCAGGTGCTGATGGAGCAGTGGGAGATGAGAGTTATGCTCCAAGCAGGGTTTCAGTGGGTGACAGTTTCCCAGTCTTTTCCTGGGATGTCTACTACATTCTTTTTCAGGGAAGGTCTTGGACAAAAATGCTGGCACGGGCAGTGATGGGCAAGGCTGAACAAGGAAACCTGGGATTTCTCCCTCACTGCTCATCACCAGCTTCCAGGCACTTAATTTTTAGTATTTTTCTTTTTAAATCATTGGAAATGATCTCCTGGGATGGATGAGAGTCAGGGCGTTGCATTTCATGCCCCTACAGTAACATGTGTCAGGGTTCTCCTTTAAACCTCTATTCCAAGGCTTTATATCTGGATCATAAAAATTCAGAGAGGGGAAGGAAAAAAAAGGAATCCCATAAAAGCAGGTCGTAGCCACAGCTGCTTTTGGTTTATTGTGCTCCAAGAGCTCATAAACAGCTTGGTTTGGAAGTGGAGAGGGCCAGGTCCAGCTGCCATGGGATGTTTGGGGTAGAAACCCAGGGATTTTGGGGATGCCATGAAAATGTGAGACTGGATTGAGGTTTTGGTGATCAAGGCTTGCCCCAATAATGCCCTGCCCAGGACACAGATCCTGCCAGGGATGGAGGGCAGGGCTCTGCACCCACTGGTGGGGTGGGACCCCAAAAATGGGGTAGAATCCAAAATCCCAGAGTGGTTTGAGTTGAAGAACCTCAAAGACCATAGTTCCAACCCCCTGACACAGACAGGACGCCTTCCACTATCCCAGGTGCCCAAGCCCCACCCAACCTGGCCTGGGACACTTCAGGGATGGGCAGAGGTGGGGGGCCTGCCAGGCTGGGGACATTTTTAGGATGTGCCAGATCCATCCCAAAGCTGTGATTCCTCCCTCCTGCCTCGCACTGACTCCACCACAGCCCTGGTGAAGGGAGAGCCGGCTCTTTCCCTCCCAGTTTGCTTTAAAGAACCGTGCTTGGGTCCTGCTGGAATCCCGGATTTCCCAGGCTGGGAAGGGAGGAAGAGGGAGGAATCCCTCCTGGAAGTGCAGACCCGCTGGGTCTGCTCCTTCCTCCACAGGGTGCTTGGTCCCCACAGCACCCACGGTGGGTGGTTTGGCACCGTGCTCACCCCAGGAGCTCCAGGGTAGAATCTGTTTTCTCCTCCCTGTGCAGCTGGTCCAGGGCACATCCCTGAGCCTGCCCTGCCCTTGGTGTCCCTCAGCCATTCCGTGTCCTGCACATCCCAGACATGAAGGAATGATTTAATTTCAGGGCCGTGTTTTCCAGAAATTAAATTTGGCGACGATCGGAAGACAACATCCTTCCAGGGTGGCTTTCTGGCTTCCCGAGGGATGAATGCTTTTGGAGCAGGATAACCCTGCTGGGTGAAAGCTGGGGATGATCACTTTGGCACAGGGCTGTGCCTGTGCCTGACTCACCATCCAAACACGTCCGTGCTCCATGCCACGGATTGGGAGCGGGAGCAGCGTGCGGAGCTGGCAGGGGAAGGCGCCGGCGGCCGGAGATGCCACAGCTGCTGCTTCCCGGGGAAACGGCGTGTCTGGGAAATGTTTCACTGAGAGTTGCCCTTCAAACCAAAACAAAACGATGCCTTTTCCTGCTGCACAGAAGGAGGGAGGGCAGTGGGAAGCGTGGAATCAGAATTCCAGAATGCTTTGGATTGGAAAGGGACCTTAAAGATCGTTTCATTTCAACCCCTTGCCATGGAGAGGGAAACTTTCCACTAGCCCAGGGTGCTCAGTTTTATATTAAATCACCAAATATAAAATGACCAAATTCTACAACCTATTAATGTATATCCACATATCCACAGGCTCGCCCTGCCAAAGAGCACCCCAAAATCCTGCCTGGAAAAACACACTGCAATAATGCACCGTGGTTTTGCAACCTCTCAAATGCTTTTGCTCACTCAAAGGTTTACGAGAACATTCCTGAGCTCTGATATTAACTCACAGCTAAATAAGAAAATAAACAGATAAATAAAGAGTTTGCTGCAACAGCAGGGAGATATTCCCAATCCATGGAATCTCCCCAGGGAACTTGACTGGGATACAGCACAGCCAAAGCCTGTGGGTGTTTCTGAGCTGGTGTCCAGTGCTGGTTCACTGGCAGCCTCAATTTTTTTTTTTGGCCCTGGGGAGTGATGGAGGAGTGGAAGACACCCTTGGGCAGGATGAAATGAGGGAGGGGGAAGGAGATGCACTGGGAGAAGTGGGGAAGTAAAAAGGGGTGGCCACAGTGAAGGGATGTAGGGATATGGGGACCACAGCAAGGTGCTCAGGGAACCTGGACACTCCAGGAGCTCAGGGATTCAGGGAGATCAGGGATTTGGGGAGCTTGGATACCCCAGGAGCTCAGGGAGATCAGGGATTTGGAAAGCTTGGATACCCCAGGAGCTCAGGGATTCAGGGAGATCCGGGATTTGGGGAGCTTGGATACCCCAGGAGCTCAGGGACCTTCAGGTGCAGGAGCTCAGGGCCACACGGCTGCAGCTGTCTGGCTCCCATGTGCCATTAATAAACACAAAGGGATTAACGAGCTATTTGTGGGAGCCCATTAGACAAATATTAGCCCAGTTATGGATCCTCCTGGAGGCCGCCTCAGTCCATTTCATAAAATCAATTCGCTTTCAAGCAGGAAATGCCACGGCGGCTTCAAAAAGCTGAGGGATTGCACAAATCCTGCCCAGCGCAGCGGCACCTTTGGAACCCATCACGGGAGGTGCCTGTTGTGATCCAACCCCAACATCCCGGTGCTGTCACTATCCCAGTGCTCCCGGGGTTGGTTTGAGGCTGTGCTGCCCACTGTGTCGGTGACCCCGGTGGGAAGCATTCCTGCT
This sequence comes from Malurus cyaneus samueli, assembly GCA_009741485.1. Taxonomy (NCBI): domain Eukaryota; kingdom Metazoa; phylum Chordata; class Aves; order Passeriformes; family Maluridae; genus Malurus; species Malurus cyaneus. The sequence continues at coordinate 2,129,604 of CM019218.1, read as the reverse complement.
GTCTCCAAAAGGGGTTTTTCAGCCCTGCTGTGACTCACCCCCTGGCAGGGACTGTTGGCACCAGCCCTGGAGGCCTCGGGGTGTCAGAATGGGATTAGGTGGATGTGAGGTGGTTTATGGAATGGATGTTCTAAGGTCCTTTCCAACCCAACCATTCCGCGTTCCATGATCCTGTCCCCAGCTGCTCCGGGCTCCTCAAGCATGGGGCAGGAGCAGGGATGCTCAGGATGAACCCATGGTGCTGCTGGGCTCCGAGAGGGCTCTGCTTTTCCTTGGATTCCCATCCCTCTCCCCTTTGGCACCATCCTTTCCCCTGCCAGCGAGCGCTGACCTTGGCCGGGGCCTGCTGGAAGCACCCGGAGCACAAACAGCTCTTCACAGCAGCAGTAAATCATTGATAGGTGGCTGATGGACACATGGGGCCACGGCCAAGCTCCAGGGCTCCCGGGCCGCTTTGTCCCTGGGGATGGAGGGGGTGGCCTGGGCTGGCTTTTCCCAGCTGCAATCCTGTGCACAGCACGAGGCTGGAGCCCTCTTTCCCTGGGCAAAGAGGTGCCTGTTTTCCCTGGGGATCCAAACAGCACCATCCTATTCCCAAAGCATCCCAGAAAATGTGCTGGCACCGGGGTTGTTTTAAACCATGCCCAGGAAAGCACAGCCCGGTGGGCACGAGGATGGAGAGAATGCCGACCATGGGAGCCTTTGGGTCCTCTGTGATGAAATTGCCACTGAAAACTGTGGGTAAAAAAAATCTCTCCAACATTTTAATATTAGAGAGTCAAGGCATCAGGATGTTGTTCTGGCTAGGATGTGAGAGCTGGGGTTTAAATGATGAGCAAATCCTAATTAACTGGGTTAGTGCATGAGGGTGTGACTGCAGGTGCACTGGAGGATCTCCAGTTCTCCCAGTGCTGAATGTGGGACTGGTCCATTCCCCTCATGCTCAGTTCATTCCCGATGTGGCTGCACTTTGCACGGGGACAGAACAAATCCAGCCCTGCTCCCCTGACCTGCTTGGCACTGCCCCCTCATCCGGCTTTATTCCGGAGCAGGCTTCTCTGGGTCAGGTTTGGAGCAAAATCTGCAGCTTCGGACTCCATTCCCAGATTTCACCCTGGCTCCTGCAAGGAGCCAAATCCTACTGTGTGGAAAATAGGTGAGCAAGGAGTGGTTCAGCAGGATGCCAGGGGTGAGATGTGCACCCCACACCTCCTCCTCTGGAGCACCCTCATCCCTGATGGGTGCCTGGCTCTTTGCAGTCTTTCACAACCCAAATCCACTTGTTTTTTAGTTTTTTTGTTGTTTTTTTTTTTTTTCACAGCAGAGTCCTGAGCAGTTTTCCTCCCCCCCACCACACTGAGGGAGGGGATTCTCTGATGTCTCGTAGCATCGGGGCTGTTGGTGACCCCCCTAACGGGGCCCTTACTGGGGTTTCTCTGCCGTTCCAGGGCACGGGAGCAGCCCTGAGGCATCTGCCCCTCCGTCAGATGGGATTGAAGTCACGGAGTGGCGGTGAAGCCGGAGAGCCGGAGAACAGACGGGCTAAAAATATTCCCCCGCTCCTGTGATCTTTCCTCCCCGTGCGCCCCTCCCCGCCGCCCTTTCCTGCTTTTTACCACAATTCCATGGGATTTCAGAAGCTCTGGAAGGCTGAGAGAAAACTCTGAGAATAACCCCCAGGCCCAGAGAACGAAAAAACCCTTTGGGCGCCAGAAAACAGAAAGGACGGGGGAGCTGGGGTAGAAGGGGGGAAAAACGGGCTTTTTAAAGCGGAAATGCCGAGTGGATTTAGGAACGGGCTGCGGGGGCGGGCTGTGGAAAACCAGACCTACTCCACAGAAAATCCCTGCCCACCTCACCCCGGATTTATCAAAAACTTGGTGACAAATCCCAGCTCGGTGCCCCGGTTTGGGTGAGAACCGGAGGGTTCGGTTTGGGGTTCGGGGCGATCCCGCCTTTCCCTCCAGACACCCCAGGAATCTCCATCGCTCCCGGCTGCTGCGGCTCGCTGCCAAGGGGATGCTGGGCTGGAAAAACTGCGATTACTGCCGGGTAGATTAGCAGAATGCGCCGTATCAGCAGCGCCGAGCCGGGGGGACGCATCCCCGCCGGATGCACGCTTGGATTTTCTTGATGGTTCCAATACTCGGGATTCAGGCTGGATTTTCTCGCTCTCCAGCCTCGTCGGGCTTAAATCTCATGCAGCTCCTTTTTATTTTCGTCCTTGCTGACTTTCCAGGCAAAGCCTGGGCAGGGTAAATACAGAGAGAGATTTGGAGGGGCAGTTAAATGTAGTGACACCCCCTCCCCCGCTAAAATCTGATGGAAACAGCCCCTCTGGGAGCACCCCCTGAATTCCTGGGAAGCCAGGGGTGGTTTGGCATTCGCTCAAGGAGCTGTCCCCCTCTCCACCTTGCTCCTGAGCTGGGGTGTCCCCAACCACTCCCAGGGATTCTCCCTCTATCCCAGCACCATCCAAGGCTGGCTCCTGCACGCTGGGTACCAGCTTTCCCAAAATTCACAATTCATTATTCAAAATGGATGGAATTAGTGCTGTACGCAATGGGTGCACTCAGGAAAGTGGGGCAGCTGTGGGGTAACAACCCCTGAGGAGGGGTCTCCAATGTATGTTCACAGCTTTAATTATAAACCATATTAAAGCACAGGTCGGTTATATCTCTGTGAATTGGCATTTATGGCCAAAATTCAAATGGAATTCTCCTGAAAGCCCAGAAAACACTGGAGAGATCCCTCTATGGTGGTGATTTCTATGCTGGGGGGACAGGGACTCATCCACCCCAGTCTGGATAGGAAAGGAGGAAGAGCTTCCTTGGAAATCCCTGTGAAATGCAGGAATGGGAGCGAGGTCCAGCTCCTCTCCAGAGTTTATAGCAACGCTCTGGCTGTTGTGTTCCAAGCCGGGCTTTCTTTATTTAATTTCTTCCCCTTATGGGCTGAGAAACCTTCCCAGCTCCAGCACAGCCCGCTCCAGTAGCTGGATTTGTTTTGCTCTCTCGTCCAGGGAGGAATTTCTAAATTCCAGCTGCAGGCAGAGCTGGAATATGCTGAGTTGGAAGGGCCCATCAGGATCACCGAGGCTGAGGCTGTGCCAGGTGTCATCAAGCAGCGTGACAGCCCTGTCCCCAAATGCACCCCACAAGGCTCGTGGGCAGTGCTGAGGTCCCTGTGCTGCTGCTCCAGGGTAAATTTTTCCAGCAGACATTCCCAAAAATCCCTAGAAATGGATGCTGAACACTGACAGCAGCGAGCCTGGGTCGGCACAACTGATCCCTCAGCCTTTTGGGAAGGGAATGGGATGCAGAGATTGGAATGGGTTTAGTTGTTATTTGTTGCTTTTTGAATAATTTTGATGCCATTAACAAAATCCGAGGGAAACTATGAGATAAGAGAGCTCCCACATCCATCCCTGCCGGAGACAATGCCGGCATTGAAATTCTGGGATGGGAGACGCTCAGCTGGCTGATAATGCAGGATCACAGTGAGCCCCTGCTATTTCCTGTCCTCTCTGTATAAATACATCCAGTGCGAGAAAAACCGTGTATTTTATGGGAATGGTATTTTCAGTCATAACTATAACACCTATTTTATTGTTTTATTATTATTAATAACACTAATAATAATATTTTGAGACAGGCCTAGCAAAGCCATTAGCTAGCAAAAAGAACAAAACCAACCCGAAAGAATTTCATTACTCGATTTTTTCCATCCGTGTTTCCGCTCCTTGGGACTCGGAGTGAGATTAATTCCACAATTGTGAGAGAAATGTCACCGGAGTCTTTGGCTTTTCCTTTCCCAGAGTCGGAGAGGCAGAGCGGACACTGGCTGAGGTTCATCTTTCCGAGCTCTCCCCACGGTGCAGCCCGATGGTTTTCCTGGAGCCTTTTCTCCTCTTCCAGCCTCGGGAGCATCTCCCATCGGAATGAGCCGAGACATTTCTGCGGGGCTCTGGAGCGCGCTCGCACCCGCTGCCATCTCGCGGCGGTGTTTATACATTGCACTCGCTGGCATCCGAGAGCTCTTCCTGCCTGCTTTATTTAGCCTCTGCGGCAAGGCAGGCGCTGGGTTCCTGTGTTCCTACTATTCCACAGGGCTTGGAATGGGGCTGCCATGTGCTCAGCGGACAGACCCTCCCCCCACCACCGTGTCCCGCTTGTGCTGCCCCGCAGCCCTAAAATGTTTTGTGGATTTGGATAAAGAGCCAAAGGGTGGCCTTTCGCCTGGTTATCCCCCTGCTATGTGCAGAAATGGGTTTTCCAGGAGGAATTTTGGGAAAAAAAGACATTCTGGCGAAGGAACCAGGCCCGCTTGGACAGGATGCTCCTGGTGCCCTCAGCAAATGGCACCAGCAGCTTTGTAAGGACTCAAGCAGGAGATGTTGGGTAAAAACTCTTTCCCAATCCACATGGCATGGACAGGGCACGAGAACGAGCCAAAGCCGACGATTTCAGCCCCAGCCCTGCCGAAAGCCAGGTTGTTTTTTTCCATGAGGAGAGAGGCGCGTTGGATTCCCAAGCTGGTAACCGTGCACTCCCAAATAATTACCCAGCACGAGCTGTTGAGCTGTGCAAACAGATTTCAGCAAGGAGCGTCAGGGTGCACAGCAGAGCTGCTCTTTATTTAGGGCTGGGAACAAGCTGGCTGCCTCTCTCCCAGAGCCTCGTAGGACTGCGGGGGCCGAGGCGGCCTCGCGGGCCCCAAGAAACGCCTGCAGACACTCAAAAGATGAGGAATAAATAACTACTCAAAAACAATCTCGCCAATGCACTCTGAAGGAGGAGCGGCTCGGAGTGCTTTGCTGCTAATTTGGTACTGTTGCGTGTGCTATTCCCGGCCGGGCACCCTATGAGAGGGATCAGTGTGTGTTTTGGCTCCGAGGGTGGCCGGCCCCACGGGATGAGCCCCTCACCTCTTCTCCAGCTTCGAGGTGAAAAAAGAAGAAATCTCTCCGGAGGGATCAGGGCATCAGCGGGGGATTTAATGGAATGGGGTTTACATGCTGTCCGGTCCCCCCCTCGGTGTTAATGGCCAGTGGCACAGCCAGGGCTGAGGGTGGCAGGGATGGTGTGGGGTCCCTGTCCGAGGGTGTTGGACCCCATGGAGGACACTGGGAGTCCCTCCCTGGGAGATCACAGAATCCCAGGGTTGGGAATCAGAATGGGATCTGAAAAGAACATCTTGTTTCATGGCAGGGACACTTCCCACTATCCCAGGCCTGCTCCAAGCCCTGTCCAGCCTGGCCTTGGGAAACTTCCCAAGGTATCCAGGGGCAGCACAGCTTCTCTGGGCACCTGTGCCATGGCCTCACCACCCTCAACAGGGAAGAATCTCTCCCTCATATCCAGTCTAACCCTGCCCTCTGTCACTGGAACCATTCCCCCCTTAAGTCCCTCTGCCAGCTCCCTTGGAGCCCCTTCGGGCACTGGAATGGGCTCTGAGGTCAATCCAAACTGAGCACCCCCAGCTCTCCCCAGCCTGTTCTCCAGTAGCAGAGGTTCCCAGCCCCCGGACATCTCCGTGGACTCCTCCAGCCCCGCTCCCCGAGGTCCTGCCGGGAGGATGCTCAGCTCCGCTCCCGGGCGCGTTCGGGTGGCTCCAGTCCCGCAGGGACGGTGCCCGATGCCCTCCCGGGGGATGCTCAGGCTCTTTCCAGAGCCGTTCGTGGGCACGGTGGCAGCGGCTGCCCGACTCCCCACGCCTCCTCCGGGGCCAACACTCGGCTCCCCTGCCCCGGCCGTCCCGTTCCCGTCCCCGTTCCGACCCTTTCCACGCTGTCCCGGGCACGGCGCCCGGGCGGGATGCGGTGGCCGGTGCCGCTCGGGCGGGTGCGGGGCGGCCCCGGAGGGGCGGGGGCGGCGGGATGGCTGCTCGGGCTGGGCTTCGGCACGGCCTCGGCTTCGGCACGGCGGGGTTTCCGGCACGGCTCGGCTCGGCAACGGCTGGCACGGCTGCTCATGGCAGCGCGGCTCCCCGCAGCCGACAGGTAGGTGCGTCCGGTCGCTCCGCTCCGCGCTCGCCGCTCGGCTCATCCGGCCGGCTCATCCCGGTTGCGCCTCTCGTTTCGGCTCGGTCGGTCGCTTGGCCCGGCCCGGCCGGCTCGGATCGGCCCCGCGGGCTGTGCCGCGGGCTGGCCCGGCGCGCCGCTTTGTTGCGCTCGGGGGCGAGTTGGAGCCGGAGCGGTGCGAGCGCCATCGGCTTGCAGGAATGCGAGTCATTCCTCCGCCCGCCCCGCGGGAGCTGCGCCCGCCGGAACCCCCCCACGTCGGGCCCCCGACGGCCACCGACACGGCCACGACAGCCAACGACACGGCGACGGCCACGCCGGACCCGCTCCGCTGCAGGGCGCGCTCCCGGGGCGCGCTCGCCCACGGGGCCCCTCGCCCCTGGGTCACGCTCGCCCACGGGTCCCCTCGTCGGCGGGACCCCTCACCCGTGGGTCACTTCGCCCCCTCACCCACAGGTCTCGCTCACCCATGGGACCCTTTTCCCCTGGGTCTCACTTGCCCACGGGGCTCACTCAGCCTTGGGACCCCTGTCCCCTGGGTGACACTCACCCACAGGTCCCCTCACCCATGGGATCTCTTGCTTTCGGGTCACACTCACCCACAGGTTCTCTCACCTGTGGGTCACCATCGCCCTCATTCCTAGTTCATCACCCACGGGTCCCTTTGTCCCTGGTCAAACTCACTCATCCATGGCTCCCTTTGCCCGTGGGTCCCCTCACCCCGGGGTCTCACTCACCCGCAGGCCCCTTGTCCCTGGGCCACGCTCACCCAAATATTCTCTTCCCCATGGATCCCCTCACCCTGGGTCCCACATCCCTGCTGGGTGCCCTCATCCATGAGTGCTCTCTGCCCTTTTTCCGTGGGCTGTGCTGACCCCCGGGCCCCCTCAGCCGTGGTTCCCATCATCTCTTGGTTCCTTTACCTGTGCTCCTCCCCTCCTGTTTCTGGGTCACTGTCACCTGTGTCACCCCGTTGTCCGTGGGTTCCCCTCACCCACGGGTGCCCCCCACCCATGGAGGTGCTCAGGGTGCCACTCAGTCCCTGGCAGTGTCACTGATGGCCATCTCCGCGTTTCCCATCAGGAATGCTGTCCCTGCCCCATTCTGGAAGCGACGAGCATAAATCCATGCAGCTCCTAAGCCGGGCTTTATCTGCCACGGTGCCCTCGTGGCAGCGGGGAAATTGGGGCTGAGCTTTCCCAGGCTGCAGCTGAGGTTTGCCAGGAGCATCCTCGCTGTTCCCGTGTCCTTTGACGGGCCCGTGGGAGTGAGGCACATCCCGACCCTGCCATTCCCCTGGCCCCCCGCCACCTTCGCTGCCATCTCCCGTTCCTGAATCGTCCTCTTCCCTGCTCATTGCCTGTCTGGCCATCAGGATGTTTTTTCCCTCTAAGCCAAACTCTGCTTTTCCAGAGATGCTTCCGCGTGGCACTGATGGAGCTTTGCTGCTCTGCCTAATTCTGGGCTGGTTTGTGTTGGTGTTTTTCCACAGGGCTCGCCCTCCCTCTCCGAATCTTGGATAGAGCTGGGATTAATTCGAGCTCTCTTGCCTGAAAGAGATGTTGTTCCGTTTAAAATTCCCAATCCCGAAGGCATATTGGAGTTTGGTTCTAGGTACTGGATTTTTACTATCGGTTTTTTAAAGGGGTTTCTTTTTTTAAACCGGGTTTATTCAGGCTCTTTAAACCACGAGTCTGTAAGCAATTATTCCATTACATGAAAGTCAGGACGCTGAGAAAGATTAATTCAGACCAGATGTAAAAATAAATGGGAATTTAAAATTAAGATGATGTCAGTTCCCTCCTGCTAAAAAAAAAACCCGGCAGCCTTTGGACTCCAGATGGAGTATACAAACCATGGCGCTGGTTAAAATATCTGCCTGCTCCTTAATTGAGTTTTCTCCTGCTTTATTTTCCCCCCCTTGACTGAAAAGTGGGCTTAGGATATTTTTCCCAAAAAGCTTTCCCCCTTTGTGGCTGGGGCGGGGAAGTTGATGGAGGCTGTGGCGTGGCCGAGGAGCTTTCCCAGCTGGAAAACTGGAGAGCGGCGCTGCTGAGGGAACACGAATCTCCCTCTGCCCGCCCCGGGATTAAAAAAATCAGGAACTTGGTTTGGCTCGGTTTTGCTGGATTTGGAGCTGGAGATGAGGACGCCACAGAGGGCAGCAGAAGTTCTGGATAGTCTGGGCATGGATTGGAGTATTTTGGCATAAAATGGAGCTGGGTTTTGGGCTCTTGGGTGTCTGCAAAGCCCTTTGCATCCTATTTTTTTCCCCTCCATGTGCACCAAGCACATTCCCCAGAGTGGGAACGGGTTTGGGCACCAATCCCATATAGTGGAGTAAGACTGTGAGTGGGATGTTGGGAATGGGGCTCCCCAAAAGTGCCTGCCAGCGAGAAGGAAGCGTTTGCCCGGGGTCAGAGCATCTTGGGGGCATGTTATTATCTAAAATAACATAAATATTCATAATTTTATACTATTAATATTAATATTTATGTGACAATATTAATTCTGTAATATTACATTGTTAATTAAATTTGAAATATGACTTTAATTTACAAATAGGGAGCTCCCTGGTGTGGAGACTCAGGGCTGTGCTTTCTGTGGCGCAGGGAATTCGGGATGGTGATTCTGGCCCTTAGGGCTGCTTTGTGGTCCAGGGATCCCACAGCCAAATCCCAAGGGATTTAGGGCAGCTGCTGCCGGTGTGGGCTGCAGCCTGCCCACGAAGAGGGGAGCAAAGGTAGTGCTCCACATCCATGTGCATCCTTGTGAGGGATCCTGTCATCTTGGCAGTGGGATCGCAGCTCTGGGAGCTTTGGGATTGTTGGTGCTGGGGGTTGGTTCATAAAATGCCCAAGAACGCCATGGGACAGGCTCTGGAGCGGGATGGGAGAGCTGGGATGTCCTGGAACAGCTCTCTCCAACCCAGCCCTGATTTTGTTGTAATCCCAAAGGCTCAGGGAGAGTTTCCCAGAAGGAAATCTGATGGAAGGGGCTGTTCTGTGGCAGAGGGGAAGAGGAAGAGCAGGCGCTGTCCCTCCCTCTCTGGAGCCCCTGCCAGGGGAAATCCATCTTGGTGTCCATCCCTGCCAGAGCCCGGGACACTTAGTATATTTTAACGCCCAAAAGTAGGAATGAGAGGCCTGGGATGGCTTCTGCCGTGGGCTGGAGAAAAATCATCTCTTTCACAGCCCTGGATTCTGTGACCAGATAGGCAGGGGAGCGGTTTCCTGAGCTGCCACGGCTCAGCCCGTGCTGCCCCACAGAATGTGATGTCCCATGGGGCTCATTATCGGGAATTGGGAATTCCTGGCTGGGAGGGTGCCCAGAGAAGCTGGGGCTGCCCCTGGATCCCTGGAAGTGCTCAGGGCCACATTGGATCGAGTTTTGAGCACCCTGGGATAGTGGAAGTTGTCCCTGCTATGGCAAGTGTTAGGAAGGAGGTGAACTTTAAGGTCCCTTCCAACCCAAACCATTCTGGGACTCCATGACTCTATGATCCCTTTGCTCATCCCGCTGGCTCTGGATGTTTTTTCTGGCTTTGGGATCAGTGTTTGGGTCCCAGCACTGCTGATAACATCACCTTCTCCCACAACCACAGTGGCTTGGCTGTGTGAATGGGGCTTTTCCACTTGTCCTGTATTTGCCTGATTTGAAGGTGGAAATGGGGAGAGAGGGAATTGCACCCCGAAAGGCCTGACTCCATTTAATGCTCCAACTAGTGAATTTGGCTTTGTTTCCCTCTAGAAAGGGATTTCTCTTCTGCAAGGTCCCCATGGTCCCTATGGGATGCTCGGCCCCGGCAGGTTTGGGATCAGTCCCTGTGTCCTGGCAGCATGGCTGAGATGCTCCTGAGCCAGATTTCATCCCACTCCTCGGCGCCTGAGTCAGAGTGACTCAGCCCTCTGGATTGCTCTCCTGCTGCCCCGAGCCAACCCAGCATATTTATTAGTTAATTAGTTTGCATTTCCTCCTCCTCTCTTCCCTTTCCTTCACACAGAGCCCTCTCCCCCGTCTTTCCTGCAAAACAAACTTCAGGGACCTCCATCCCATWAATATCCCCATCAGCCCTTCCCAAAAGCATCACCCTTCCCACAGAGAAACCCATGGACAGCAGCTTTTGGTCCTCTGTCAGTGCAGGGAGTGGCAGGGGGGACCCACACTGCTCCCAGCAGATCCCAGAGTCTCTTCCAGCCTTTCCCCCAGCAAAACCCACTTTTGTCTCTTCAAACAACCCCAGAAATGCCAGGATTGGAATTGTTTTCCAGGCCATTTTTTCTGGCAGAGCAACTGGTGTGCCCTGTGACACAGGAAGGGTGCAGGCTGCTATTGTGACATCCCGATGAGTTATTAGCAGAGAGGGAAGCATGTTAAGGATTGCAGGGAAGAGCAGGAATTCTCGGTGGTTTGCAAACTGTTTGTCCCCAGGGCTGGTTTTGCTCCATTTCCGTGCTCTTCGGAGACTCACAGAATTCCAGAATGGTTTGGGTGGGAAAGGTTCCAAGCCCTGCCATGGGCAGGGATATCACCCACTAGAGTAGGATCATCCATCTGCTTCCCAGAGTTTTATCCCTTAGGGAAGTGGCTGAGCTGGGTCCCACAGCCTGGCTGAGCCCTGCACATGGACCAGCATGATCCTCACCAAGAAAATCTGGAATTTAGCTAAAAACCTGGGATTTAGCTGAAATCCTGACAAAAACCAGGGCTGGATAAAAATCCTGCAATTGCTCCGGCTGCTGGAGGAGAAGGGTCTGTCCCCCACTGGGAAAGGGATGGGAATGAGTACAGGAATGAGGGTGGAAATGAATGGGAAAAGGAATGAGGGTAGAAATGAGATGGGAAAAGGAATGAGGGTGGAAATTAGATGGGAAAAGGAACAGGGATAGGGGATGGGAAAAGGAACAGGGATCAGGATGAAAATAGGGACAGAAACAAACATAAGGGTGGGGATGAGCATAAAGGCTGGGGGGAGCAGGAGATGGGAATGGTGACAGAAATGGGGATGAAAATGGTGACAGGAATGGGGATGGGAAAAGGAATAGGGATTGGGGATGGGAAGAGGAACAGGGATTGGGATGGGAAAAGGAACAGGGATTGGGATGAAAATAGGGACAGAAACAAACATAAGGGTGGGGATGAGCATGGAGCAGGAGATGGGAATGGTGACAGAAATGGGGATGAAAATGGTGACAGGATTGGGGATGGGAAAAGGAATAGGGATCGGGATGAAAATAGGGACAGAAACAAACATAAGGGTGGGGATGAGCATGGAGCAGGAGATGGGAATGGTGGCAAAAATGGGGATGAAAATGGTGACAGGAATGGGGATGGGAACAAGGATAAGGATGGAAACAAGGATTGGTGATAGGAATGGGGACAGGGATAGAAATGGGGACAGGAACAAGAATAGGGATGGGAATCTGATGGGAACAGGGACAAGGATTGGGATGGAGAGGGGGATGGGGCAGAAAGGGAAAGGGAGCAGCCTCCTGCCCTCATTCCCGCATTCCCTCCGGCTCAGCCAGCTCCGGTAATGAGCAGGTTCCCTGCCCTCGGCTGCCCCGCCTGGGCGGGGAGGGTTTTTCCAGCGCCGAGGCTTTGCAAGTGAGGCACAAGAAAGCAGACGGGAATGAGCAGGTGACTTTTATCCCCATGAAATAAGCGCTGCCATTTCACTTAGAAAACGTATGGATAATCCTGCTGCACCCTCACACTCTTTGTTCTTCCTCATCCTGTTTCCCACAAGAGGGATGGGGAGACCCGGAGGAGCTGGGCAGTGTTAATGGGCCATGTGGGGTCTGATAGGAATCAGGTCCAGCTCTATCTCATCTCTGATGGAGAAAAAAATATCTCATTTTCTTTGGCTTTGCTGATTAAAGTTTAATTACCTTGAATGCAAATGATTCATCAAAGGAGCACAGATTATTTTTTTTTTTTTGTGAGACATTCATGTGTAGCCTGGGAAGGAAAATGTTCATTGAGGTGCTCTCTGAGCAGGGCCTGCTCAGTGTCAGGCAAAGCTTTTGGACAGAAACAGGAAAAAAATTACCTTTGTTCCGCTCCCAGATCGCTTTCCTTTTCCTGAAAGATCTCCCTGAGCACTTGACAGCATCACACAGCCCATTGCACAAGTGACTTCTATTTTCCTGCTTTCCAGCTTTGCAAACCTATCACTGAGAACTGCCAAGCTGAGGAAAAATGGGGTTTTTGGTGGTTTTCCATGTTCTTTATGTAAGTTTATGCACCGGGAGATCTGATTGCAAAACCAGTCCTGGAGTCAGGGAGACAGAATTCCAGGCAGGTGTTCCCACTGCACTTGGAGAGCCTCTTCTTTTCTTTTGGGGTGTGTGATTGCTTTACCTTGCTTATCTTTCCTAGAGATGCCTCCCTAAGCCCAGAGCAAGACTTGCTGGGCAGCCAGCAGGGTTAGCAGGGCTGATAGGAATATCTGATCCCCCAAAATTAAAGGGAATGACAGTGCGGAACAAAGCTTGGAGGATAAGTAGTCTGTGCTATGGAAAATCACCTCAGCTTTTTATCCTGCTGGATTTAACGAGGTAAATGGCTGAGGAGGGGTTGCCACCACCATGGCTTTTATTTACAGTCCCAAGAGAGCTGGTCCTCCTGGAATGGATCTATGGAGGGGAAAGGACCTTCCTGCACAATGCTCCCCGTGAAAACCCCTGGAAATAGAAAACAAAATGACTCTGCCTTTCTTGCCCTTCCCAAAAATAACCCCAAAGCCTCTGGAGCACCGTGGGTGGACCCTGTGCTGCTTATCCAGCTCCTTCCCAGCCTCCTGCAGATGTTTGCAGGAATGAGATGCTCAAGGGCAGCCAAATTCCCCTGAAAACCCCAACGTGGGGAATGGGGCCCATGGATGCAGCAACACAAGAATGCTGCTCTGGAGAGCCTCGGGCTGAGGGGCAGCGGTGCAGCCATCCCCCCAGGAACCAGACACTCCCAAGAGCAGATAAAAGGGATAAGGGCTGGCTGCCTGCCCGTGGAAAATCCCAGCTCCATCTTCTCACCTGGAGCTGTTTGCAGAGTCTCCTCCTGCATTAGCATAAGCAAAGCTGCCCCGATGCTGCCTTCGATCCTGCTCTGCTGCTGCTCCTGCTGGTATTCCAGGCTATTTCTAATGTCATTCCCTTCTTTCCCGTGGCACCTGGAGCAGGACCAGCCTGGCACGTCCTGGCCACCAGTATGGGCAGACAGACCCGTCCTGGTGGCTTTTCATCAGCCCTGCCCCGCAGCCATCGCACCCATCCCATGGGTCAGCTGGTGAAATTCCTGTGCCAGCCATTCCCTGGGCTGGCCACTCGTGCTGGGTGCTGTGGAAATGATTTTTGGCACCACTAAACACCCCCTTTTCCAGCTCATAGCAAAAAAAAAAATCCATCACCCGTGCCCCCAAACACCATTGCACGTTGCAAAAGTATTAAAATAATCGATCTGCAGGTGTTTGGAACTCATTTGCATAATGCAAGGATATTATTAATTGCCAATTAGTAATCAAACTGCGCTAATGTACCTGGCACAGGGAGGGAATATGCAGCTGGGGCTCTGTGACTGGAAAAACACCCAGCCCTGTGTAATTAAATGTCTTCTCCAGGCTCACCCCACCCTGCTGGCCTGGGCACTTCTGTGGGAAGCTTCCCACACCGCTGGGATGGGGCAGCACTGGGATGGGTCAGTGCTGGGATGGGGCAGCTCCAGGCTGGAATTCTGCTGGTCCCACAGCTGAGTTTTCCTTTCCTGGTGTTGCTGGGATGGCTGGGAAGGATTGGATCTCTCCATGGCACGTGGAACGAGCAGCACAATTCCAGAAGCTGGTAGGAGCCATGCATTGGTTAATTTGTGTGTCTGAGGAATAAGACCTGGCTTAGACTTAGGTTTAGGCTGGGTATGAAGCCCAGCTCAAGGGAGGGCAGGCCTGGTGCTCCTCACGCAGCAGTTTCAGACCCAGCCCTGTCACAAACACAGCCTTGGGAATGTGATCAATCCAATCTGGCTCCACAACCAGGGCTGTTTGCTGGGCTCAGAGGTGGAGGATGGAAAAGGTTTCCTCTGCCTTGGAAACTGTCCTGATTATCCCTGAGAAATTGGGATTGATACTTGGAAAAACACACTGAGAGTGTTTTCTCTACTTTGTTTAGCTGATTGCCTCCTAGGCTGGGCAGATAAATGTCTGCAGCAGCATTCCATATTCCTGAAAAACTGGGAAAGCCTCAGGCGTGGGGAATATTGCTCTAAAGAGGGGAAAATCCCCACTGTGGGTGAGGGTGATGAGGAGATGGCACCAGCCTTCATCCAGAGCCAGCTTCCCTGGCAGAGCCTGTGCCAAGCACAGGAGTCCTGGCTGTTCCAGGGAGTGATGCTGCCGCTCTTTCCTTACATACACAGCAAAAATTGGGGACTTTCTGATTTTTTAAAATTTTATTTGGGGAGGATTTTTGGTTTGTGGTGACATCCACACCCTCCAGAGCACCATGGGGCTGGACAGAGCCATGAATTCCTGTTCTGACAACCCAAATCTTTCCCTTTTTTCAAGGCAGCATCTCCCTAATCACCAGTGGCACAAAACAAATCACTCCAAGTGTACGCCGAGAGTCTGTGTAAATCAGGGGAGTGGGATGTGCTGGCATATCCAATGCGGGGAGGGGTGCAAATGGATTCCTACTGCCAGAGGGCAGGGATAGATGGGATATTGGGAAAAAATCTTTGGTGATGAGGGTGGTGAGGCCCTGGCACAGGGTGCCCAGAGAAGCTGTGGCTGCTCCTGGATCCCTGGAAGTGTCCAAGGCTACGTTGAGCTGGGCTTGGAGCACCCTGGGACAGTGGAAATTGTCCCTGCTCATGGCAGGGGTGGAATGAGATGGGCTTGAAGGTCCCTTCCAATCCAAACCATTCTGGGACTCCAAAAATCAAGGGAGCTGGCTGTGGGGCCATGAACAGCAGAGCTTGGGGGCTTGCCTTCTGCGAAGCACCAAAATAAAGAATTCCTTCAGAACAAGGGGTCTAAGGAGTGAGTTTGCAGCAGGAAAGGTGCAAAGTGGATGCCCCAGGCTGGAGAAAATCATGGCTGGAGATGGAGGCATCTATGCCTGGGCTTTAGAGCAGGATGGGATATGGGGTCAGCCAGGATTTGGATTATTGGGTGGGATAGTGCAGCAGCACCCCAGTTCCTCTGCAAATAAATTCATTCATCTAAAATTCACCAGGTGCTGATGGAGCAGTGGGAGATGAGAGTTATGCTCCAAGCAGGGTTTCAGTGGGGTGACATTTTCCCAGTCTTTTCCTGGGATGTCTACTACATTCTTTTTTCAGGGAAGGTCTTGGACAAAAATGCTGGCACGGGGCAGTGATGGGCAAGGCTGAACAAGGAAACCTGGGATTTCTCCCTCACTGCTCATCACCAGCTTCCAGGCACTTAATTTTTAGTATTTTTCTTTTTAAATCATTGGAAATGATCTCCTGGGATGGATGAGAGTCAGGGCGTTGCATTTCATGCCCCTACAGTAACATGTGTCAGGGTTCTCCTTTAAACCTCTATTTCCCAAGGCTTTATATCTGGATCATAAAAATTCAGAGGAGGGAGGAAGGAAAAAAAGGAATCCCATAAAAGGAGGTCGTAGCCACAGCTGCTTTTGGTTTATTGTGCTCCAAGAGCTCATAAACAGCTTGGGTTTGGAAGTGGAGAGGGCCAGGTCCAGCTGCCATGGGATGTTTGGGGTAGAAACCCAGGGATTTTGGGGATGCCATGAAAATGTGAGACTGGATTGAGGTTTTGGTGATCAAGGCTTGCCCCAATAATGCCCTGCCCAGGGACACAGGTCCTGCCAGGGATGGAGGGCAGGGCTACTGCACCCACTGGTGGAGTGGGACCCCAAAAATGGGGTAGAATCCTAAAATCCCAGAGTGGTTTGAGTTGGAAGGAACCTCAAAGACCACATAGTCCAACCCCCCTGACACAGACAGGGACACCTTCCACTTCCAGGGTGCTCCAAGCCCCACCCAACCTGGCCTGGGACACTTCCAGGGATGGGCAGAGGTGGGGGGCCTGCCAGGCTGGGGACATTTTTAGGATGTGCCAGATCCATCCCCAAAGCTGTGATTCCTCCCTCCTGCCTCGCACTGACTCACAGCCACAGCCCTGGTGAAGGGAAGCCGGCTCTTTCCCTCCCAGTTTGCTTTAAAGGAACCAGTGCTTGGGCTCCTGCTGGGAATCCCGGATTTCCCAGAGCCTGGGAAGGGAGGAAGAGGGAGGGAATTCCCTCCTGGAAGTGCAGGAGCCCAGACTGGGTCTGCTCCTTCCTCCACAGGGTGCTTGGTCCCCACAGCACCCACGGTGGGTGGTTTGGGCACCGTGCTCACCCCAGGAGCTCCAGGGTYGAATCTGTTTTCTCCTCCCTGTGCAGGCTGGTCCGGGGCACATCCCTGAGCCTGCCCTGCCCTTGGTGTCCCCTCAGCCATTCCGGTGTCCTGCACATCCCAGACATGAAGGAATGATTTAATTTCAGGGCCGTGTTTTCCAGAAATTAAATTTGGCGACGATCTGGAAGACAACATCCTTCCAGGGTGGGCTTTTCTGGCTTCCCGAGGGATGAATGCTTTTGGAGCAGGATAACCCTGCTGGGTGAAAGCTGGGGATGATCACTTTGGCACAGGGCTGTGCCTGTGCCTGACTCACCACCCAAACACGTTCCGTGCTCCGTGCCACGGATTGGGAGCGGGAGCAGCGTGCGGAGCTGGCAGGGGAAGGCGCCGGCGGCCGGAGATGCCACAGCTGCTGCTTCCCGGGGAAACGGCGTGTCTGGGAAATGTTTCCACTGAGAGTTGCCCTTCAAACCAAAACAAAACGATGCCTTTTCCTGCTGCACAGAAGGGAGGGAGGGCAGTGAGAAGCGTGGAATCAGAATTCCAGAATGCTTTGGATTGGAAGGGACCTTAAAGATCGTTTCATTTCAACCCCTTGCCATGGAGAGGGAAACTTTCCACTAGCCCAGGTTGCTCAGGTTTTATATATAAATCACCAAATATATAAATGACCAAATATTCTACATACCTATATAAATGTATATCCACATATCCACAGGCTCGCCCTGCCAAAGGAGCACCCCAAAATCCTGCCTGGAAAAACACACTGCAATAATGCACCGTGGTTTTGCAACCTCTCAAATGCTTTTGCTCACTCAAAGGTTTACGAGAACATTCCTGAGCTCTGATATTAACTCACAGCTAAATAAGAAAATAAACAGATAAATAAAGAGTTTGCTGCAACAGCAGGGAGATATTCCCAATCCATGGAATCTCCCCAGGGAACTTGACTGGGATACAGCACAGCCAAAGCCTGTGGGTGTTTCTGAGCTGGTGTCCAGTGCTGGTTCACTGTGCAGCCTCAATTTTTTTTTTTTGGCCCTGGGGAGTGATGGAGGAGTGGAAGACACCCTTGGGGCAGGATGAAATGAGGGAGGGGGAAGGAGATGCACTGGGAGAAGTGGGGAAGTAAAAAGGGGGTGGCCACAGTGAAGGGATGTAGGGATATGGGGACCACAGCAAGGTGCTCAGGGAACCTGGACACTCCAGGAGCTCAGGGATTCAGGGAGATCAGGGATTTGGGGAGCTTGGATACCCCAGGAGCTCAGGGAGATCAGGGATTTGGAAAGCTTGGATACCCCAGGAGCTCAGGGATTCAGGGAGATCCGGGATTTGGGGAGCTTGGATACCCCAGGAGCTCAGGGACCTCAGGATGCAGGGAGCTCAGGGCCACACGGCTGCAGCTGTCTGGCTCCCATGTGCCATTAATAAACACAAAGGGATTAACGAGCTATTTGTGGGAGCCCATTAGACAAATATTAGCCCAGTTATGGATCCTCCTGGAGGCCGCCTCAGTCCATTTCATAAAAATCAATTCGCTTTCAAGCAGGAAATGCCACGGCGGCTTCAAAAAGCTGAGGGATTGCACAAATCCTGCCCAGCAGCAGCGGCACCTTTGGAACCCATCACGGGAGGTGCCTGTTGTGATCCAACCCCAACATCCCGGTGCTGTCACTATCCCAGTGCTCCCGGGGTTGGTTTGAGGCTGTGCTACCCACTGTGTCGGTGACCCCGGCGGGAAGCGGTTCCTGCTGTCTCCAAAAGGGGTTTTTCAGCCCTGCTGTGACTCAACCCCCTGGCAGGGACTGTTGGCACCAGCCCTGGAGCGCCTCGGGGTGTCAGAATGGGATTAGGTGGATGTGGAGGTGGTTTATGGAATGAGATTGGCTCTAAGGTCCTTTCCAACCCAAACCATTCCGCGTTTCCATGATCCTGTCCCCAGCTGCTCCGGGCTCCTCAAGCATGGGGCAGGAGCAGGGATGCTCAGGATGAACCCATGGTGCTGCTGGGCTCCGAGAGGGCTCTGCTTTTCCTTGGATTCCCATCCCCTCTCCCCTTTGGCATCCATCCCTTCCCCTGCCAGCGGAGCTCTGACCTTGGCCAGGGCTGCTGGGAAGCCCTGGAGCACAAACAGCTCTTCACAGCAGCAGTAAATCATTGATAGGTGGCTGATGGACACATGGGGCCACGGCCAAGCTCCAGGGGCTCCCGGGGCCGCTTTGTCCCTGGGGATGGAGGYGGTGGCCTGGGCTGGCTTTTCCCAGCTGCAATCCTGTGTGCACAGCACGAGGCTGGAGCCCTCTTTCCCTGGGCAAAGAGGTGCCTGTTTTCCCTGGGGATCCAAACAGCACCATCCTATTCCCAAAGCATCCCAGAAAACTGTGCTGGCACCGGGGTTGTTTTAAACCATGCCCAGGAAAGCACAGCCCGGTGGGCACGAGGATGGAGAGAATGCCGAGCCATGGGAGCCTTTGGGTCCTCTTGTGATGAAATTGCCACTGAAAACTGTGGGTAAAACAAAATCTCTCCAACATTTTTAATATTAGAGAGTCAAGGCATCAGGATGTTGTTCTGGCTAGGATGTGAGAGCTGGGGTTTAAATGATGAGCAAATCCTAATTTAACTGGGTTAGTGCATGAGGGTGTGACTGAGGTGCACTGGAGGATCTCCAGTTCTCCCAGTGTGAATGTGGGACTGGTCCATTACCCCTCATGCTCAGTTCATTCCCGATGTGGCTGCACTTTGCACGGGGACAGAACAAATCCAGCCCTGCTCCCCTGACCTGCTTGGCACTGCCCCCTCATCCGGCTTTATTCCGGAGCAGGCTTCTCTGGGTCAGGTTTGGAGCAAAACTGCAGCTTCTGGACTCCATTCCCAGATTTCACCCTGGCTCCTGCAAGGAGCCAAATCCTACTGTGTGGAAAATAGGTGAGCAAGGAGTGGTTCAGCAGGATGCCAGGGGTGAGATGTGCACCCCACACCTCCTCCTCTGGAGCACCCTATCCCTGATGGGTGCCCTGGCTCTTTGCAGTCTTTCACAACCCAAATTCCACTTGTTTTTTAGTTTTTTTTGTTGTTTTTTTTTTCAGCAGCAGAGTTCCCTGAGCAGTTTCCTCCCACCCCACCACACTGAGGGAGGGGATTCTCTGATGTCTCGTAGCATCGGGGCTGTTGGTGACCCCCCTAACGGGGGCCCTTACTGGGGTTTCTCTGCCGTTCCAGGGCACGGGAGCAGCCCTGAGGCATCTGCCCCTCCGTCAGATGGGATTGAAGTCACGGAGTGGCGGTGAAGCCGGAGAGCCGGAGAACAGACGGGCTAAAAATATTCCCCCGCTCCTGTGATCTTTCCTCCCCGTGCGCCCCTCCCCGCCGCCCTTTCCTGCTTTTTACCACAATTCCATGGGATTTCAGAAGCTCTGGAAGGCTGAGAGAAAACTCTGGAATAACCCCCAGGCCCAGAGAGACGAAAAAACCCCTTTGGGCGCCAGAAAACAGAAAGGACGGGGGAGCTGGGGTAGAAGGGGGGAAAAACGGGCTTTTTAAAGCGGAAATGCCGAGTGGATTTAGGAACGGGCTGCGGGGGCGGGCTGTGGAAAAACCAGACCTACTCCACAGAAAATCCCTGCCCACCTCACCCCGGATTTATCAAAAACTTGGTGACAAATCCCAGCTCGGTGCCCCGGTTTGGGTGAGAACCGGAGGGGTTCGGTTTGGGGGTTCGGGGCGATCCCGCCTTTCCCTCCAGACATCCCCAGGAATCTCCAATCGCTCCCGGCTGCTGCGGCTCGCTGCTCAAGGGGATGCTGGGCTGGAAAAACTGCGATTACTGCCGGGTAGATTAGCAGAATGCGCCGTATCAGCAGCGCCGAGCCGGGGGGACGCATCCCCGCCGGATGCACGCTTGGATTTTCTTGATGGTTCCAATACTCGGGGATTCAGGCTGGATTTTCTCGCTCTCCAGCCTCGTCGGGCTTAAATCTCATGCAGCTCCTTTTTATTTTCGTCCTTGCTGACTTTCCAGGCAAAGCCTGGGCAGGGTAAATACAGAGAGAGATTTGGAGGGGCAGTTAAATGTAGTGACACCCCCTTCCCCGCTAAAATCTGATGGAAACAGCCCCTCTGGGAGCACCCCCTGAATTCCTGGGGAGCAGGGGTGGTTTGGCATTGCTCAAGGAGCTGTCCCCCTCTCCACCTTGCTCCTGAGCTGGGGTGTCCCCAACCACTCCCAGGGATTCTCCCTTTATCCCAGCACCATCCAAGGCTGGCTCCTGCACGCTGGGTACCAGCTTTCCCAAAATTCACAATTCATCATTCAAAATGGATGGAGTTGGAGCTTGTCCCCAAGCAGGTGCACTCAGGAAAGTGGGGCAGCTGTGGGGTAAAACCCCTGAGGAGGGGTTCCAATGTATGCTCAGGCTTATAATTATAAACCAGATTAAAGCAGAGGTTCGGTTATATCTCTGTGAATTGGGCATTTATGGCCAAAATTCAAATGGAATTCTCCTGAACAGCCCAGAAAACACTGGAGAAGATCCCTCTATGGTGGTGATTTCTATGCTGGGGGGACAGGGACTCGTCCACCCCAGTCTGGATAGGAAGGGAGGAAGAGCTTCCTTGGAAATCCCCGTGAAATGCAGGAATGAGAGCGAGGTCCAGCTCCTCTCCAGAGTTTATAGCAACGCTCTGGCTGTTGTGGTTCCAAGCCGGGCTTTCTTTATTTAATTTCTTCCCCTTATGGGCTGAGAAACCTTCCCAGCTCCAGCACAGCCCGCTCACAGTAGCTGGGATTTGTTTTGCTCTCTCGTCCAGGGAGGAATTTCTAAATTCCAGCTGCAGGCAGAGCTGGAATATGCTGAGTTGGAAGGGGCCCATCAGGATCACCGAGGCTGAGGCTGTGCCAGGTGTCATCAAGCAGCGGTGACAGCCCTGTCCCCAAATGCACCCCACAAGGCTCGTGGGCAGTGCTGAGGTCCCCGTGCTGCTGCTCCAGGGTAAATTTTTCCAGCAGGACATCCCAAAAATCCCTAGAAATGGATGCTGAACACTGACAGCAGCGAGCCTGGGTCGGCACAACTGATCCCTCAGCCTTTGGGAAGGGAATGGGATGCAGAGATTGGAATGGGTTTAGTTGTTATTTTGTTGCTTTTTGAATAATTTTGATGCCATTAACAAAATCCGAGGGAAACTATGAGATAAGAGAGCTCCCACATCCATCCCTGCCGGAGACAATGCCGGCATTGAAATTCTGGGATGGGAGACGCTCGGCTGGTGATAATGCAGGATCACAGTGAGCCCCTGCTATTTCCTGTCCTCTCTGTGTAAATACATCCAGTGCGAGAAAAACACGTGTATTTTATGGGAATGGTATTTTCAGTCATAACTATAACACCTATTATTATTGTTATTATTATTATTAATAACACTAATAATAATATTTTGAGACAGGCCTAGCGATGCCATTAGCTAGGCAAAAAGAACAAAACCAACCCGAAAAGAATTCCATTTACTCCATTTTTTCCATCCGTGTTTCCGCTCCTTGGGACTCGGAGTGAGATTAATTCCACAATTGTGAGAGAAATGTCACCGGAGTCTTTGGGCTTTTCCTTTCCCAGAGTGGAGAGGCAGAGCGGACACTGGCTGAGGTTCATCTTTCCGAGCTCTCCCCACGGTGCAGCCCGGGATGGTTTTCCGGGAGCCTTTTCTCCTCTTCCAGCCTCGGGAGCATCTCCCATCGGAATGAGCCGAGACATTTCTGCGGGGCTCTGGAGCGGCGCTCGCACCCGCGCCATCCGCGGCGGTGTTTATACATTGCCTCGCTGGCATCCGAGAGCTCTTCCTGCTGCTTTATTTAGCCTCTGCGGCAAGGCAGGCGCTGGGTTCCTGTGTTCCTCTATTCCACAGGGCTTGGAATGGGGCTGCCATGTGCTCAGCGGGACAGACCCGTCCCCCCACCACCGTGTCCCGCTTGTGCTGCCCCGCAGCCCTAAAATGTTTTGTGGATTTGGATAAAGAGCCAAAGGGTGGCTTTGCCTGGTTATCCCCCTGCTATGTGCAGAATGGGTATTTCCAGAGAGGATTTTGGGGAAAAAAAGACATTTCTGGCTGGAAGGACAGGCCCTGCTTGGACAGGATGCTCCTGGTGCCCTCAGCAATGGCACCAGCAGCTTTGTAAGGACTCAAGCAGGAGATGTTGGGTAAAAACTCTTTCCCAATTCCACATGGCATGGACAGGAGCACGAGAACGAGCCCAAAGCCGACGATTTTCCAGCCCCAGCCCTGCCGAAAGCCAGGTTGTTTTTTTCCATGAGGAGAGCGGCGCGTTGGATTCCCAGAGCTGGTACCGTGCACTCCCATAATGTAATTACCCAGCACGATCTGTTGAGCTGCAAACAGATTTCAGCAAGGAGCGTCAGGGTGTTCACAGCAGAGCTGCTCTTTATTTAGGGCTGGGAACAAGCGGCTCCTCTCTCCCAGAGCCTCGTAGAGACTGCGGGGGCCGAGGCGGCCTCGCGGGTCAGCCCAAGAAACGCCTGCAGACACTCAAAAGTGAGGAATAAATAACTACTCCAAAAACAATCTCGCCAGATGGCACTTCTGAAGGAGGAGCGGCTCGGAGATGCTTTGCTGCTAATTTATGGTACTGCTGCTGTTGCTATTCCCGGCCTGGGTCACCTATGGAGAGGGATCCGTGTGTGTTTTGGCTCCGAGGGGTGGCCGGGCCCCACGGGAGTGAGCCCAGCTCACCTTTCTTCAGCTTCCAGGTGGAGAAATCTCTCCGGAGGGATTCAGGGCATCAGCGGGGGATTTAATGGGAATGGGGTTTAATGCTGTTCCGGCCTCGGTTTAATGTGCCAGTGGCACAGCCAGGGCTGAGGGTGCAGGGATGGGTGTGGGGGTCCCCTGTCCGAGGGTGTTTGGACTCCCATGGAGGACATGGGAGTCCCTTCCCTGGGAGATCACAGAATCCCAGGGTTGTTTGGATCAGAAGGGATCTGAAAGAACATCTTGTTCATGGCAGGGACACCTTCCCCTATCCCAGGCTGCTCCAAGCCCTGTCCAGCCTGGCCTTGAACACTTCCAGGGATCGAGGGGCAGGCACAGCTTCTCTGGGCACCCTGTGCCAGGGCCTCCCCACCCTCACAGGGAAGAATTTCTCCCTCGTATCCAGTCTAACCCTGCCCTCTGTCACTGGGAAGCCATTCCCCCTTAAGTCCCTCTGCAGCTCCCTTGGAGCCCCTTTATGTTCTGGGCACTGGAAAGGGCTCTGAGGTCAATCCAAACTGAGCACCCCCAGCTCTCCCAGCCTGTCTCCAGAGCAGAGGTTCCCCAGCCCCCGGAGCATCTCCCGTGGACTCCTCCAGCCCCGCTCCCCGAGGTCCTGCCGGGAGGATGCTCAGCTCCGCTCCCGGGCGCGTTCGGGTGGCTCCAGTCCCGCAGGGACGGTGCCCGATGCCCTCCCGGGGGATGCTCAGGCTCTTTCCAGAGCCGTTCGTGGGCACGGTGGCAGCGGCTGCCCGACTCCCCACGCCTCCTCCGGGGCCAACACTCGGCTCCCTGCCCGGGCCGTCCCGTTCCCGTCCGTTCCCGACCCTTTCCCGCTGTCCCGGGCACGCGCCGGGGCGGGACGGTGCCGGTGCCGCTCGGGCGGTGCGGGGCGGCCGGGAGGGCGGGGGCGGCGGGATGGCTGGGCTGGGGGCTCGGCACGGCTCGGCTCGGCACGGCGGGGTTCGGCACGGCTCGGCTCGCACGGCTGGCACGGCGCTGGCAGCGCGCTCCCCGCAGCCGCAGGTAGGGCTGCCGGCGCTCCGCTCCGCGCTCGTGCTCTCCGGCGTCGGCTCATCCGGTTGCGCCCGTTCGGCTCGGTTCGGCTCGCTTTGGCCCGGCCGGCCGGCTCGGCTCGGCCCGCGGGGCTGTGCCGCGGTGGGCCCGGCGCGGCCGCTTGTTGCGCTCGGGGCGAGTTGGAGCCGGAGCGGTGCGAGCGCCCCGGCTGCAGGAATGCGAGTCATTTCCTCCGCCCGCCCGCGGGAGCTGCGGCTCCGCCGGAACCCCCCACGGCCCCGACGGCCACGACACGGCCACGACAGGCCACGACACGCCACGGCCACGCCGGACCCGCTCCGCTGCAGGGCGCGCTCCCGGGGCGCGCTCGCCCACGGGGCCCCTCGCCCCTGGGTCACGCTCMCCCACGGGTCCCCTCGTCGGCGGGACCCCTCACCCGTGGGTCACTTCGCCCCCTCACCCACAGGTCTCGCTCACCCATGGGACCCTTTTCCCCTGGGTCTCACTTGCCCACGGGGCTCACTCAGCCTTGGGACCCCTGTCCCCTGGGTGACACTCACCCACAGGTCCCCTCACCCATGGGATCTCTTGCTTTCGGGTCACACTCACCCACAGGTTCTCTCACCTGTGGGTCACCATCGCCCTCATTTCTAGTTCATCACCCACGGGTCCCTTTGTCCCTGGTCAAACTCACTCATCCATGGCTCCCTTTGCCCGTGGGTCCCCTCACCCCGGGGTCTCACTCACCCGCAGGCCCCTTGTCCCTGGGCCACGCTCACCCAATTATCCTCTTCCCCATGGATCCCCTCACCCTGGGTCCCACATCCCTGCTGGGTCCCCTCATCCATGAGTGCTCTCTGCCCATGGAGCTGCTCAGGGTGCCACTCAGTCCCTGGCAGTGTCACTGATGGCCATCTCCGTGTTTCCCATCAGGAATGCTGTCCCTGCCCCGTTCTGGAAGCGACGAGCATAAATCCGTGCGGCTCCTAAGCTGGGCTTTATCTGCCACGGTGCCCTCGTGGCAGCGGGGAAATTGGGGCTGAGCTTTCCCAGGCTGCAGCTGAGGTTTGCCAGGAGCATCCTCGCTGTTCCCGTGTCCTTTGACGGGCCCGTGGGAGTGAGGCACATCCCGACCCTGCCATTCCCCTGGCCCCCCGCCACCTTCGCTGCCATCTCCCGTTCCTGAATCGTCCTCTTCCCTGCTCATTGCCTGTCTGGCCATCAGGATGTTTTTTCCCTCTAAGCCAAACTCTGCTTTTCCAGAGATGCTTCCGCGTGGCACTGATGGAGCTTTGCTGCTCTGCCTAATTCTGGGCTGGTTTGTGTTGGTGTTTTTCCACAGGGCTCGCCCTCCCTCTCCGAATCTTGGATAGAGCTGGGATTAATTCGAGCTCTCTTGCCTGAAAGAGATGTTGTTCCGTTTAAAATTCCCAATCCCGAAGGCATATTGGAGTTTGGTTCTAGGTACTGGATTTTTACTATCGGTTTTTTAAAGGGGTTTCTTTTTTTAAACCGGGTTTATTCAGGCTCTTTAAACCACGAGTCTGTAAGCAATTATTCCATTACATGAAAGTCAGGACGCTGAGAAAGATTAATTCAGACCAGATGTAAAAATAAATGGGAATTTAAAATTAAGATGATGTCAGTTCCCTCCTGCTAAAAAAAAAACCCGGCAGCCTTTGGACTCCAGATGGAGTATACAAACCATGGCGCTGGTTAAAATATCTGCCTGCTCCTTAATTGAGTTTTCTCCTGCTTTATTTTCCCCCCCTTGACTGAAAAGTGGGCTTAGGATATTTTTCTCAAAAAGCTTTCCCCCGTTGCGGCTGGGGCGGGGAAGTTGATGGAGGCTGTGGCGTGGCRGAGGAGCTTTCCCAGCTGGAAAACTGGAGAGCGGCGCTGCTGAGGGAACACGAATCTCCCTCTGCCCGCCCCGGGATTAAAAAAATCAGGAACTTGGTTTGGCTCGGTTTTGCTGGATTTGGAGCTGGAGATGAGGACGCCACAGAGGGCAGCAGGAGTTCTGGATAGTCCGGGCATGGATTGGAGTATTTTGGCATAAAATGGAGCTGGGTTTTGGGCTCTTGGGTGTCTGCAYAGCCCTTTGCATCCTATTTTTTTCCCCTCCATGTGCACCAAGCACATTCCCCAGAGTGGGAACGGGTTTGGGCACCAATCCCATATAGTGGAGTAAGACTGTGAGTGGGATGTTGGGAATGGGGCTCCCCAAAAGTGCCTGCCAGCGAGAAGGAAGCGTTTGCCCGGGGTCAGAGCATCTTGGGGGCATGTTATTATCTAAAATAACATAAATATTCATAATTTTATACTATTAATATTAATATTTATGTGACAATATTAATTCTGTAATATTACATTGTTAATTAAATTTGAAATATGACTTTAATTTACAAATAGGGAGCTCCCTGGTGTGGAGACTCAGGGCTGTGCTTTCTGTGGCGCAGGGAATTCGGGATGGTGATTCTGGCCCTTAGGGCTGCTTTGTGGTCCAYGGATCCCACAGCCAAATCCCAAGGGATTTAGGGCAGCTGCTGCCGGTGTGGGCTGCAGCCTGCCCACGAAGAGGGGAGCAAAGGTAGTGCTCCACATCCATGTGCATCCTTGTGAGGGATCCTGTCATCTTGGCAGTGGGATCGCAGCTCTGGGAGTTTTGGGATTGTTGGTGCTGGGGGATGGTTCATAAAATGCCCGGGAACGCCGTGGGACAGGCTCTGGAGTGGGATGGGAGAGCTGGGATGTCCTGAGCACAGCTCTCTCCAACCCAGCCCTGATTTTGTTGTAATCCCAAAGGCTCAGGGAGAGTTTCCCAGAAGGAAATCTGATGGAAGGGGCTGTTCTGTGGCAGAGGGGAAGAGGAAGAGCAGGCGCTGTCCCTCCCTCTCTGGAGCCCCTGCCAGGGGAAATCCATCTTGGTGTCCATCCCTGCCAGAGCCCGGGACACTTTATTTATATTTTAACGCTCCAAAGTCAGGGAATGAAGAGGCCTGGGATGGCTCTGCCGTGGGCTGGATGAAAAATCAGCTCTTCCAGCCTGGATTCTGTGACCAGATAGGCAGGGGAGCGGTTTCCTGAGCTGCCACGGCTCAGCCCGTGCTGCCCCACAGAATGTGATGTCCCATGGGGCTCATTATCCCATTTTTAGGATAATCCACATGGCTCAGCCATCCCTGCCCGTTGCTGTGCCCCACTGCAAGAAGGTGGGGGAGGATGAGGAAAAGGAGGAATGTTGAGCTGGAGACAGGCAAGAGCTCCTGGAGGAACTTTCCTCGGAGAGGCTTTTTGGATCCCCCCAGAACTCGGGGGCATCTGCAGGGGCTGGTGGGGGCTGGCCCCCGGCTGCCCAGGCTGAGTTTCCAGCATCCAAATAGCTTTTGTGGCGGATGAAGTAATGGAATATTTATAACCGAGTCCTTTTTCCCAGTGAAGGTCTCTTTCATCTGCCTCTCTTCATTAGGAGGAAACTGTTGAGTTCATGAAGAATTGGAGACGATTTTAATTACGGGGCAACCGCAAGCAGGAATTAATCTGGCTTTTGGGTTCGGAGAAGCTGCATTAAGGGACGGCCCTAAAACTTGTAATAACAGCTCTGTGCATACCTGGGCCTGTGATGTGGGGTGAAACCCACTCCAGACTCTTCAAAACAAGAAATTCCTGCCCCGTGAATTCATGTTCCCGTCTCGCCCCGCGCTCTGGGCAGCCTCTGGCTGCGGGATGGCCCCTGCCTACGTGTGGGTCCTGGGCTGGATCCCTTCCCTCGCCCCTGGGTGCTCCAGGAGGGCTGGAGAAAAAGCCTGGTGATGGGTTGGAGCCAGGGAATCGTGGAGTTGTTGAGGTTGGAAAAGATCTCCAGGATTGCATCCAACCCTTCCCCCAGCAGTGCCGAGGCCACCGCTGACCCACGGCCCCGAGTGCTGCATGCACATGGCTGTTAAATCCCTCCAGGGATGGAGATGGCTGATGGGGCAGGATTATGTTAAAAAGCGGATGTTTTGGCAAGGAGGGATGGATTTGCATGCTGGAGAAATGGGCAGGACCTGCCTGGAGGCTGTGGA
Organism: Malurus cyaneus samueli; assembly: GCA_009741485.1. Taxonomy (NCBI): domain Eukaryota; kingdom Metazoa; phylum Chordata; class Aves; order Passeriformes; family Maluridae; genus Malurus; species Malurus cyaneus. Next base: position 2,101,350 of record CM019218.1, on the reverse strand, counting down.
TCGTGGCTGGGTTGAACGGGGGGCACTGGGATGTCTGGTGAGTGCCACGGGGGTACAAACCTGACCCAAACCCACGAGGATTGAGACTCATCTGCTTCCTTCAAATCCGATAAAACCCATGGAGAGGGAAAAATGCTGCTCATCCACCCAGCCTCGCATCACATCCGCAGAATCTGGAAGAAAACCCCACCTCAGCCAGCAAGTTCAAGCGGTGTTCAGTCCCCACCCTGGAATTCCATCCACATTTTTATTTCCGAGGAGAGCCTGCTCCAGCACCTCCATCTGCACTGATCCCATGCTCTGCCTGCCCTCGGATGTGTTTGCAGGACCCCGGGACCAGCAAATCCCTCGCCGAGTCAGCAGCGCCAGCCCCGGCTGCTTTTCCCAGGTTTTTTTGCGGGATGTTTTCTTTGCAGCGGAGCTTTGCGACGGGATTTATCCCATGGCATCAGCGCGAGGGAGGGAGACAATATTCCAGCGGCCTGGGCTTGGAAAACACGCTGGAACACGGAATTTTCTCGGCGTGGCTCTGGAGTTATGAACAGTTTGCGGTGCCTTCCTATGGGATTTTAATGCTCTTTTCCCTACAGCGGGGAAAACATGGCTGGAAGGCCTGGATCTCCTCACGCTGCAGAGGCTGATCCATGCCCAAGTCCTCATTCCTGGTGTTTTTTCCAGCTGATTTTGCTCCCTGGATGGAAAACCCTTTGGAAAATGCCTAGGGTGGAGGTTCCAGCTTGGTGAGCTGTGTCACCCCGTCTGCTGTGGGATGATCCAGAGGGGCTCTCCTTGCAATCCTGGATCTTTCCAGCTTGGAGCCAGCAAGGTTGGGCTAGATCTGTAAAAGTCCCTTCCAACCCAAACCATTCCACGATTCCATGTTTGTGCCTCCTGTCGACATTTCCGCCGGAGCGGGAACGACTCCGCGCGGGGTCCCAGGGAATCAAAGCCGGCATTGTCGGAACGAGCTGCAGATGCTTGGAAAGAATTTGCCGGCGTCTGGCCGAGACTGCTGCAGGCACAGCACCCTGGAAAGGGCTTTGTGTGTGCCCTCGCTGAATCCCTGCAGCTCCCAGGACTGGCAGAGCCCTGGGGTAGCGCCTGGAACAGAGGGAATTTCCGTAGGGACCATCCCTGTGCGGTGGGATGATGGAATGTTCTCATTCAGCAGCAGGAGCTGAGATGTTTTCTATACAAATACCAAAATATATAGTTTGGGTTTTTTTTTTCTTTTCTGTGCTCTGCTGACGCCAGCTCGTGTGGTTTAATCCCTGGTGCTCTGGGGCCAATCCAGGCTGCAGGAGGAGGAGGAAATGCAGTGACTGGTGTGGGGATGGACAACCCTAGAATGCCAGAGAGTGACCGGACAAGAGGGAATCGTTTTAAGTGGCGAGGGCAAGATTAGATGGGATGTTGGGAAGGAATTCCTGGCTGGGAGGGTGGGGAGGCCTTGGCACAGGGTGCCCAGAGAAGCTGTGGCTACCCCTGGATCCCTGGAAGTGCCCACAGCCAAGTTGGGTTAGTGGAAGGTGTCCCTGCCCACGTGGGGCAGATCCCAGGAGAGAATCCCAGTGATGGATTCTCCAATAACTCAGCGGCAGGTGCTGCCTGCAGCTGGAATTCCAAACCGGTTGTGGCCCATGGATCTGCCCTGGGACGAAGCTCTCGTGCACTCCTGGGACTGGAGGAGCCCTCTGGGTGGGAGCAGGACACGGAGGGTGCCGGAGTCGCCCCAGGACACGGCTGCTTTGCCAGGAACGCGGCCCCTCCCCGGCTCACCCCGCGCAAGTCACGTCACGCCGGTGCCTGGGAGCTGCCGGTGCCCAGCCACGCCAGGACCTGCCAAATTCCTTCAGCCCTGTTCCATGTGCTCTGAGCTCTAATGAACCCTGGAACCAGCCCGGCCACGGCACTGCCAGCTCCCGTTGGGATCAGCCACAGGCACATCATCCCAGTTTTCCCAAAAACACGTGCTGGAGGTCAGGCCACAGCAGTGCCAGCCAGGTGGACGGTGGCTGGGAGCTCTCAGAGCCATTTGCAGCTCCTTTTTGTATTTTTTCTCTATGTTTTTTGTTTTTGGAGGGCAAACCCAAACAAACAAAAAAAAAAAAAAAACAACAAAGAACCCACCAAAAAAAAAAAAAGGAGGATGGAAAAGATGGGTCCACTGTAAGGATATTGCAACCTTATACACGATGCATGGATTCAATGCAGGTCCATGATGCGGGGCCACAATGTATCCCATAATCCATGGATGCATGGATGCAATGCATGGATACCAGGAGATTCCAAATTTGTATATGGATACCACAATGCACAGGTGCAATGCACGGATGCCATGATGTTCCAAGTCAATGCATGGATGCAATGCAGGGGCATGATTCGGGGTCAGAATACATCCCACAATCCATGGATGCATGGATGCAATGCACGGATGCCAGGAGATTCCAATTCCATGTATGGATGATACAATTCACAGGTCCAATGCATGGATGCCATGATGTTCCAAGTCAATGCATGGATGCAATGCAGGGCTGCAATTTATCCCACAATTTATGGATGAGATGTATGGAAGCCATGCATGGCCATGACACAGAGCTATGACACATGGCTGCAATGCATGGATTCCACACATGGATGCAATGCATGGATTCAATGCATGGATGCAATCCACAGATGCCACACATGGAATCCACGACTCACGGGCACAATGCACAATACACGGGCACAATCTCGATGGAAAGCGTAGCCTTTGGATTTCCCAACTTCTGCAAAACAACAGGAACCACCAGCAAAAAGTCACCCCGGGGCACCGTTTTCCCGTGCTGCTGTGCAAATACGCAAATTCCAGGATTTCGGAAGCCAAAGGCGCTTCCATTTAGCCCAAAGCAAATATTTGGTGACAAGGGAGATGCTCTGCTCTCTGGGTGCCGGTGCAAATCTGGGGTAGGAAAAGGCTGAATTAGGTCAGGGTTAAAAGTCCATCCTCGCCGTGTCACGTGGGAATTTGTGTCCCTGCGGGCAGCGGGGTAGAAAGTTCTTTGGGAATATTCATCTCAGAAATGAGAATTTCCTGGGGTCAGTGCTGGGGTGGAGTTGTTGGCTTTGAGTGGGAATTCCCATCCGCAAATCCCTGTTAGTGCTTGGATTGTTTTATTTAACCCCAGTGAAGAGTGAGAATTGGTGTGAAGGATGTTGAAGGGATGTGGTGCCTGTGATATTTCTGTGCCTTTCCATAGCTGGACCTGCCGCTTCCAGCAGCGCTCCTTGCTGGCCCAGCCAGGCTGTTTCTGGCAGAAAAACTTTTATTTATTTTAAATTACACCGGGAAAACCTTTCCTGAAGTTTTTCTGAACCTGAGCCAGGAAAATCCAATTGCTGGCTCAGGTTTTTGGGGCTGGGCCAAAAACTGTGGGGTTGGTACGGGGGTGGCCATGGTGGGGTGTGCTTAGGGGTTTTGGGGGACACCCCAAATGTGACCCATACTGTGTGGGTGGGAGGGATGAAGAGGGCTGGGATGGGAATGGGAGGGGAAGACTGGGATGGGAGGATGGGAATGGATGAGGAGTGGGATGGGATGAATGGGGATAGGGATGGGATGGGATGGGATGGAAATGGGATGGGAATGGGATGGGATGGGATGGGAATGGGAATGGGATGGGATGGGAATGGGATGGGATGGGATGGGATGGGATGGGATGGATGGGAATTGGGGAATGGAGGATGGGAATGGGATGGGAAATGGGATGGGATGGGATGGAATGGAATGGGGATGGAATGGGAAATGGAGAATAGGGATGGGAAGGAGAAATGAGGGAATGGGATGGGATGGGATGGGGATGGGACGGGGTGGGGATGGGGATGGGGATGGAGATGGGGATGGGGATAGGATGAGGATGGGGATGGGGATGGCGATGAAAATGGGCAATGGCAATGGCGATGGGGATGGGGATTGAAAGAGGTGATGGTGATGGCGATGGCAATGGGGAGCTGATGGTGCCACACCCAGGGCTCACCCCGCTCTGTCCCGCAGGGATGGCGCCCGCGGTGCCCGAGGCCGCCCTGGCCCGCTGGTGAGGTGCCCCCCAGCGCCGCCCCCGAGCCCCCTGCCCGGAGCACGATGAACAAGCTGCCCTTCCACAACAACAGAGTCATGCAGGACCGGCGCAGCGTGTGCATCTTCCTCCCCAACGACGACTCCCTCAACATCATCATCAACGTAAGGCAGGCTGGGGACCCCCCGACATTTCTGTCACCCCTGGGGCAGTGTTTGCACACCACAGTGTGGCACAAGCTCCATCCTTCACCCCTCTCTCCACAAAGCAGCCTCCTGTAGGGAGGGAATAAACAGGAGGGGCTTTGCCTCTGATTGGGATGGAGCATTGAACGTAAAATTCCCCCACTTTTCATTTTTAGGCTTGTTTTTCTTTTAAATTTACCCACACCCAATGTTTCTTCTGATGCAGGAAGATTTTTAAAATTCCTTTCAGAACTTACAGGGAGCTTATACAAAAGATGGAGAGAGATTTGGAAAGAGGCAGATAATGATAGGATAAGGGGAATGGTTTTAAATGAAAAGAGGGAAGATTTAGATTAGATAATAGGAATAAATCCTTGCTGTGAGGGTTGGGAGGCCCTGGAATAGGATGCCCAGAGAAGCTGTGGAAATGTTCCAGGCCGGGTTGGATGGTGCTTGGAGCAACCTGGGATGGTAGAAGGTGTAGATGGAATGAGACCATGAATGTTCTGATTTCTGCACCTAAAACATCTCTCCTGTGCTGGGCTCCTCCACCCACGCTGCTCTTGAGCTCCCCTGAGCATCCCATCCCTGGCAGAGCTCTGCTCCTGCACCCCAAGCTTTTGGAGCTTCCCCTGAAAAGCTGAGCCCCAAACCCAGTCTGTCACCCCCCACCCTGCTCAGGGTCCTGGGGAGGGGTTGGTGCTCCCTGCCCCACTCATGGAAGGCTCACAGAAGGTTTTGGTTTTTTTTTAGGTGAAAATTTTGTGCCAAGAGTTGCTGGTGCAGGTGTGTGACCTCCTGCGGCTGAAGGATTGTCACCTCTTCGGGCTCAGCGTCATCCAGAGTAAGTCAGGGGAAATAAACCCTTTTGGTGACCTCGTTGGGTTAAAAAGACATCACAGCTCCCCAGATGGGTCGTGGTGGGAGGCAGGGGACACGTGGGGATGCTGATGCCACCTCTGTCCCTTCCCCCAGACAATGAGCACGTGTACATGGACCTGGCCCAGAAACTCTACAAGTACTGCCCCAAGGAGTGGAAGAAGGAGGCCAGCAAGGTCAGCGGTGAGGTCTTGCATGGAGAGCTGACGGCAGTAAGGCCACCTCTGTCCCCGTCGCAGGTCACTTCCAGGAGCCGGGAACGGTGTGGGGGGCGTTTAGTCAGTGTGGGGTTTGGGGTGGATGTGCAAAATTCCAGCCCTGGGGACGGTGGTGGGGACATTTCTGGGGTTGTCACTCCAGCTGGAGCAAGCTCGGATTTTTTTTTTCCTACCCAATAATTCAGCAGAATTTTTAAGATGCCTTCTTCCAAGTTCCATCATTTGGGATTTTTTTCCTCCCCAAAGCACCTTTTCATTGTTTCTGTGCTGAGGGGGTGTGTCAAAGCTCCAGTGCTGATCTGAGCTGGTGGATGATGGACTGGGAGAGGGAGAACAGCACTGAAGGGGGTTGCAGACCCCCTGAGGGTTCTCAAACTCAGCCACCCGCTTTTTAAAATCCAAACCCCCTTCATTTCCAGCATTTTGTGGGGAAAAATGGGTGCCAAGCTCTTAAATGAGGAATAAAATGCCACCATTGTCGTGGTGAGCAGGGGGTGGCTGTGACAGACATCACCCCAGAGAGCTGAGTGAGGGGCTGGGCTGTGATGCTGGGATCCCCTCAGAATTCCTAAAAACCTCCTCCATTCCAGGGGATCGACCAGTTTGGGCCCCCGATGATCATCCACTTCCGAGTGCAGTACTACGTGGAGAACGGGAGGCTCATCAGGTGGGGTGTGCCAGCCTGCAGGGGCACCTTCCAGGGATGGGAGTGCACCCTCGGGGTGCTGTGGGTGCTGTGGGTGCTGTGGTGCTGATCACATCCCAAAAGCTGGGACACTGCCCCAGCCAGCACTGACAAAGCCATTTGGGGGGCTGGGGACATCGTGTTTAGGGGTTCACAGCCTGTTTGAACTCACTGGGGCTGGGTGGGACCTGCTTTGGGGATAAAATGATTTCCAGGGGTTTGGAGACACAGTGGCACCTACTCAGATATTTTGTGGGGGCTGGAAGTGACGGAAAAATTTTAAGCAGGATTTTTAACAAACAAAGGAAAAGGGAGCAAAACCCCTCCCCGAGGGCTCCCCGGCGGGTGTCCCTTGGCTGCTCCCTCCTCCCTGTGACCCGTGTGTCCCCCACAGTGACAGGACAGCTCGGTACTACTACTACTGGCACCTGAGGAAGCAGGTGCTGCACTCACAGTGTGTGCTGAGGGAAGAAGCCTATTTCCTGCTCACCGCCTTCGCCCTGCAAGCCGACCTGGGAGATTTCAAGCGGAACAAGCACTAGGGAAATACTTTGATCCTGAAGCGTATTTCCCTGCCTGGGTGAGATGTCCTGATGCCCCTTTTGCTCCAGGAGGGTGGAGAAAAAGCATGGTGGTGGGTTGGAGTCAGGGAATCGTGGAGTTGTTGAGGTTGGGAAAGCTCCAGGATCGCGTCCGAGGCCACACTGATCCGTCCCCGAGAGGCTGTTAACTTAGCACTACCATGTTCACCACTAAGTCATGTCCCCAAGTGCCATATTCATGCATTTTTTAAATCCCTCCAGGGATGGAGATGGCTGATGGGGCAGGATTTTGTTAAAAAGAGGATCTTTTGGCAAGGAGGGATGGATTTAGGTGCTGGAGAAATGGGCAGGAGGCTGTGGATTGTGGCTGGGTTGAACGGGGGGCACTGGGATGTCCGGTGGGTACCACAAACCTGAGCCTGGTGAAGCCCCAAATGCCGGGCTGCTCGGAGCCTCCCGGCTGCATCCCAACCCTGAGGTTAATCCTGGTAATAAATAACCTATAAATAACCTATAAATAACCTATAAATAATGTATAAATAACCCCACAGCTGTGGAGATGGAAGGAGCTGCAGATTGGGGGCAGTGTGGGGCTGGTGAGGAATTGCCCACCCTGTGTCCTGCAGGGATGCTCAGGGGGATTTCCTGTGGGCATGGCCCCACCATCATCAGGTGCAGACCTTTGGGAATGGGTGTCAAAGGATCCCAGAATCCCAGAGTGGTTTGGGATGGGAAAACCTTGAAGCTCATTCCATCCCACCCCTGCCATGGGCAGGGACAACTCCCACCATTCCAGGATGCTCCCAGCCCTGTCCAACATGGCCTTGGACAATTCCAGGGATCCAGGGGCAGCCACAGCTTCTCTGGGCACCTTCCCAGCCAGCAATTCCCAGTTCCCAATATCCCATCCATTCCTGCCCTCTGGCAGTTTGAAGCCATTCCCTGTGTCCTGTCCCTCCATCTCTTGTCCCCAGTCCCTCTCCAGCTCTCTTGGAGCCCCTTTAGGAGCTCAGAGATCTTCCTGGATCCTTTCCTTCTCATTTCCAACCTCTTTCTTGGTTTTCAATCTCTATCTTGTTTCAAATCAGCCAGCCTCTCCTTTTTTCACACACATCACTAAGAAGTGATGGCCCCAGGTCCATGTCCCCAGTCTGTGTCACTGTCCCTGCCCTGGCACAGATGTCCCCAGTGGTGTAAGCCCCATGGAGCACAAATTCCAGTGGAAAATCCCACTGGCTACAAGTCACTACAATTATTTTGTAACTGTAATTAATGGCTGCTGTAATTATTTTATTTTCACTTGGAGATCTCTATAACAAAGCCCCAACTTTCCCCTTTTCCCCTGAAATCGCCGCTCCCAGGAGCGCCGGGGCCGGCACGGAGCCCTGAGCGAGCACAGAGCAGCTCCTCCTCTCCTCCAAACAGGTGGTGGCCAAGAGGGGCAAGGATTACATCCTGAAGCACGTGCCCAACATGCACAAGGACCAGTTTGCCCTGACAGCTTCTCGAGCACGGCGTGGTGGCACAGCTGGTGATGGCCCTGCCTCGGTGGCATTTGGGGATGTGGGGCAGAGCCCCCAAATTTGTGTGTTCTGGGCTGGGAACCCTCCAGTGGAGGAGGAGGAGGGAGAAAAGGAGGAGGAAGAGTTGAGGAAGAGGAGAAAGAAGAAAATGAGTAGGAAAAGAAGAAAATTAAAAAGGATGAGAAGGAAGAAGATGAAACGAGGAAGAAGTTGGGGAGAAAAAGAGGAGGAAGAGTTGAGGAAGAGGAGAAAGAAGAAAGCAGAAAATGAGGAGTAGGAAAAGAAGAAAATTAACAAGGATGAGAAGGAAGAAGATGAAATGAGGAAGAAGATGGGGAGAAAAAAGAGGAAAGTTGAGGAAAGTTGAGGAAGAGGAGAAAGAAGAAAATGAGGAGCAGGAAAAGAAGAAAATTAACAAGGATGAGAAGGAAGAAGATGAAAGAGGAAGAAGAGGTGGAGGAGGAGGAGGAAGAGACGAGGAAAGAGGAGAATGAGGAAGAGAAAGAAAGATGAGAAGCAGAAAGATGAGAAAGAGGAGGAAGAAGAGGAAGAGAAGAGGAGGAAGAGAAGAAGAGAAAGAGGAGGAAGAAGAGAAAGAGAGAAAGGAGGAGGAAGAGAAACAGGAAATGAAGGAAGAGAAGGAAGCAAATGTAGAATAAGATGGAGATAAGAACAAAGAAGAAGATAGGACAAGGAAGAAAAAGATGAGGAGGATGGTGAGGAGGGAAAAACAAGAAGAATAGGATGAAAGAGCATGAGGAAAAATGAAGAAACAAGGAAGAAAAAGATGAAGAAGATGAGAAGAAGGAAGAAGGAGCAGATGAGGAGGATGAAGAAAGTAGAGAAGAATGAATAAGAAGAGGAGGGGGAGAGAAGAGAGGAAAATGAGGAAGATGAGGAGGTGAAAGAAAAAAAAGATTTTATGCTTTCCCAAGAGCTCCCTGACCCTGGAGGCAGGACGAGGGCACGGACGTGGAGCACGCTTGCCCATCCCCGCAGCCGCGGTGACACGGGCACGGGGCTGGCACCAACACCAGCTGCTCACAGGTGACAAATGCCACCAGGATCCCATAGGTTGCCATGGCACGTACCCTCGTTCTCCTCCAGCCGGCGCACCTGGCGCAGCACGGGCTGCAGGTTCATGTAGAGCCGGTGGCTGCTGCTCAGCAGCTGCAGGAGGTGGCGCGAGCGCAGCGGGCAGCCCGTGTAGTAGATGAGCTTGCGGGCCGAGGGCAGCCCGTCCGGCAGGATCTCGAACTTCTTGCCCTGGTTGGGATGAGGGAAAGGTCAAGGGTGAGGAGGAGAATGTGCCCAGTTTCACCCAGTCGTGGTGACCCTCCTTCCTCATACCAACCCCCATGGCGCAGATGCCCCCTGTCGACCCACCCCCAACTGAGGCGCCGTGTGGCTTGTGGCCCCACACCGCAGGTTGCCACACCCCCCAGAAAAAAAAAAAAAAGAGAGATTTCCAGGATTTTCCGGAAAACAGCCCAAAAAAAAGGGGGGGGGCCCCCCGGGCCTTTTTTTTTTCCCATTTTTTTTTAAAAAGCCCCCCCCCCAAAAGCTCAAAAAATAAATTTTGGTGACAAGGGAGATGCCCTTTTTGGCTGTCCTGAGTGCCGGTGCAAATCTGGGGTAGGAAAAGGCTGAACTAGGTCAGGGTTAAAAGTCCATCCTCACAGTGTCACGTGGGGATTTGTGTCCCTGCGGGCAGCGGGGTAAAAAGTTCTTTGGGAATATTCACCCTCAGAAATGAGAATTTCCTGGGGTCAGTGCTGGGGTGGAGTCGTTGGCTTTGAGTGGGAATTCCCATCCGCAAATCCCTGTTAGTGCTTGGATTGTTTTATTTAACCCCAGTGAAGAGTGAGAATTGGTGTGAAGGCTGTTGAAGGGATGTGGTGCCCATGGTATTTCTGTGCCTTTCCATAGCTGGACCTGCCGCTTCCAGCAGCACTCCTTGCTGGCCCAGCCAGGCTGTTTCCGGCGGAAAAACTTTTATTTATTTAAATTACACCGAGAAAACCTTTCCTGAGGTTTTTCTGAACCTGAGCCAGGAAAATCCAATTGCTGGCTCAGGTTTTTGGGGCTGGGCCAAAAACTGTGGGGTTGGTACAGGGGTGGCCGTGATGGGGTGCGCTTAGGGGTTTTGGGGGACACCCCAAATGTGACCCCATACTGTGTGGGTGGGAGGGATGAGACAGGCATGGGAGGATGGGGATGGAGTTCTGGTGGATGGGGATGGGATGGGATGGGATGGGATGGGATGGGATGGGACGGGACGGCGACGGGAACGGGACTGGAATCGGGTGGATGGGGATGGATGGGGATGGGATGGGGATGGGGATGGGGGATGGCATGGGGATGGCGATGGCAATGGGGAGGGATGAGGATGGGGATGGGGATGGGGGATGGGGATGGGGATGGGGGTGAGATGGGGATGGCATGAATGGCATGCAAGGCAATGGCGATGGGGATGAAGATGGGGATGGATGGGATGGGATGAAAGGATGGCAATGGGATGACGATGGTAAGGCAGGCGATGCGATGGTGATGGGGATGAAGATGGTGATGGTGATGGCGATGGGGAGCTGATGCTGCCACACCCAGGGCTCACCCCGCTCTGTCCCGCAGGGATGGCGCCCGCGGTGCCCGAGGCCGCCCTGGCCCGCTGGTGAGGTGCCCCCCAGCGCCGCCCCCGAGCCCCCTGCCTGGAGCACGATGAACAAGCTGCCCTTCCACAACAACAGAGTCATGCAGGACCGGCGCAGCGTGTGCATCTTCCTCCCCAACGACGACTCCCTCAACATCATCATCAACGTAAGGCAGGCTGGGGACCCCCCGACATTTCTGTCACCCCTGGGGCAGTGTTTGCACACCACAGTGTGGCACAAGCTCCATCCTTCACCCCTCTCTCCACAAAGCAGCCTCCTGTAGGGAGGGAATAAACAGGAGGGGCTTTGCCTCTGATTGGGATGGAGCATTGAACGAAAATTCCCCCATTTCATTTTAGCTTGTTTTTTCTTTTAAATTTACCCACACCAGTTTCTTCTGATGCAGGAAGATTTTTAAAATTTCTTTCAGAAACTTACAGGGAGCTATAAAGATGGAGAGAGATTTGGAAAGAAGGCCAAGATAATGATAGGAATAAGGGGAATGGTTTAATGAAAGAGGGAGATTTAGATTAGAATATAGTAAATCCTTGCTGTGAGGGTTGGAGCCCTGAATAGAATGCCAAGAGAAGCTGTGGGAAAAGGTTCCAGGCCGGTGGATGGGCTGGGAGCAATCCTGGGATGGTAGAAGGTGTAGATGGAATGAGACCATGAATGTTCTGATTTCTGCACCTAAAACATCTCTCCTGTGCTGGGCTCCTCCACCCACGCTGCTCTTGAGCTCCCCTGAGCATCCCATCCCTGGCAGAGCTCTGCTCCTGCACCCCAAGCTTTTGGAGCTTCCCCTGAAAAGCTGAGCCCCAAACCCAGTCTGTCACCCCCCACCCTGCTCAGCGTCCTGGGGAGGGGTTGGTGCTCCCTGCCCCACTCATGGAAGGCTCACAGAAGGTTTTGGTTTTTTTTTAGGTGAAAATTTTGTGCCAAGAGTTGCTGGTGCAGGTGTGTGACCTCCTGCGGCTGAAGGATTGTCACCTCTTCGGGCTCAGCGTCATCCAGAGTAAGTCAGGGGAAATAAACCCTTTTGGTGACCTCGTTGGGTTAAAAAGACATCACAGCTCCCCAGATGGGTCGTGGTGGGAGGCAGGGGACACGTGGGGATGCTGATGCCACCTCTGTCCCTTCCCCCAGACAATGAGCACGTGTACATGGACCTGGCCCAGAAACTCTACAAGTACTGCCCCAAGGAGTGGAAGAAGGAGGCCAGCAAGGTCAGCGGTGAGGTCTTGCATGGAGAGCTGACGGCAGTAAGGCCACCTCTGTCCCCGTCGCAGGTCACTTCCAGGAGCCGGGAACGGTGTGGGGGGCGTTTAGTCAGTGTGGGGTTTGGGGTGGATGTGCAAAATTCCAGCCCTGGGGACGGTGGTGGGGACATTTCTGGGGTTGTCACTCCAGCTGGGGCTGCACGGAGCTCGGATTTTTTTTCCTACCCAATAATTCAGCAGAATTTTTAAGGTGCCTTCTTCCAAGTTGCAAAATCAATTTGGGATTTTTTATCCCGAAAGCACCTTTTCATTGTTTCTGTGCTGTCAAAGCTCCAGTGCTGATCGGAGCTAGTGAGTGATGGACTGGGAGAGGGAGAACGGCACTGAAGGGGGTTGCAGACCCCCTGAGGGTTCTCAAACCCAGCCACCTTCTTTTTCAAATCCAAACCCCCTTCATTTCCAGCATTTTGTGGGGAAAAATGGGTGCCAAGCTCTTAAATGAGGAATAAAATGCCACCATTGTCGTGGTGAGCAGGGGGTGGCTGTGACAGACATGACCCCAGAGAGCTGAGTGAGGGGCTGGGCTGTGATGCTGGGATCCCCACGGAATTCCTAAAAACCTCCTCCATTCCAGGGGATCGACCAGTTGGGCCCCCGATGATCATCCACTTCCGAGTGCAGTACTACGTGGAGAACGGGAGGCTCATCAGGTGGGGCATGTCCTTCCAGGGATGGGAGTGCACCCTCGGGGTGCTGTGGGGTGCTGTGGGTGCTGATCACATCCCAAAAGCTGGGACACTGCCCCAGCCAGCACTGACAAAGCCATTTGGGGGGCTGGGGACATCGTGTTTAGGGGTTCACAGCCTGTTTGAACTCACTGGGGCTGGGTGGGACCTGCTTTGGGGATAAAATGATTTCCAGGGGTTTGGGGACACAGTGGCACCTACTCAGATATTTTGTGGGGGCTGGAAGTGACGGAAAAATTTTAAGCAGGATTTTTAACAAGCAAAGGAAAAGGGAGCAAAACCCCTCCCCGAGGGCTCCCCGGCGGGTGTCCCTGGCTGCTCCCTCCTCCCTGTGACCCGAGTGTCCCCCACAGTGACAGGACAGCTCGGTACTACTACTACTGGCACCTGAGGAAGCAGGTGCTGCACTCACAGTGTGTGCTGAGGGAAGAAGCCTATTTCCTGCTCACCGCCTTCGCCCTGCAAGCTGACCTGGGAGATTTCAAGCGGAACAAGCACTATGGGAAATACTTTGATCCTGAGGCGTATTTCCCTGCCTGGGTGAGATATCCTGATGCCCCTTGTGCTCCAGGAGGGTGGAGAAAAAGCGTGGTGGTGGGTTGGAGTCAGGGAATTGTGGAGTTGTTGAAGTTGGGAAAGCTCCAGGATCGTGTCCAAGGCCACCACTGATCCACGTCCCCGAGAGCTGTTAACCCCGGGATGGAGATGGCTGATGGGGCAGGATTTTGTTAAAAAGAGGATCTTTTGGCAAGGAGGGATGGATTTAGGTGCTGGAGAAATGGGCAGGAGGCTGTGGATTGTGGCTGGGTTGAACGGGGGGCACTGGGATGTCCGGTGGGTACCACAAACCTGAGCCTGGTGAAGCCCCAAATGCCGGGCTGCTCGGAGCCTCCCGGCTGCATCCCAACCCTGAGGTTAATCCTGGTAATAAATAACCTATAAATAACCTATAAATAACCTATAAATAATGTATAAATAACCCCACAGCTGTGGAGATGGAAGGAGCTGCAGATTGGGGGCAGTGTGGGGCTGGTGAGGAATTGCCCACCCTGTGTCCTGCAGGGATGCTCGTGGGGATTCCCTGTGGGTAGGGCCCCACCATCATCAGGTGCAGACCTTTGGGAATGGGTGTCAAAGGATCCCAGAATCCCAGAGTGGTTTGGGAGGGAAAAACCTTGAAGCTCATCCATCCCAACCCCTGCAGGGCAGGAAAACTCCCACATTCCAGAATGCTCACGCTGTCCAACATGGCCTTGGACAATTCCAGGGATCCAGGGGCAGCCACAGCTTCTCTGTGGCACCTCCCAGCACAGCAATTCCCAGTTCCCAATATCCCATCCATTCCTGCCCTCTGCAGTTGAACATTCCCTGTGTCCTTCCTCCATCTCATTGTCCCCAGTCCCTCTCCAGTCTCCTGGAGCCCCTTTAGGAGCTCAGAGATCTTCCTGGATCCTTTCCTTCTCATTTCCAACCTCTTTCTTGGTTTTCAATCTCTATCTTGTTTCAAATCAGCCAGCCTCTCCTTTTTTCACACACATCACTAAGAAGTGATGGCCCCAGGTCCATGTCCCCAGTCTGTGTCACTGTCCTTGCCCTGGCACAGATGTCCCCAGTGGTGTAAGCCCCATGGAGCACAAATTCCAGTGGAAAATCCCACTGGCTACAAGTCACTCAATTATTTTGTAACTGTAATTAATGGCTGCTGTAATTATTTTATTTTCACTTGGAGATCTCTATAACAAAGCCCCAAATTTCCCCCTTTTCCCCTGAAATCGCCGCTCCCAGGAGCGCCGGGGCCGGCACGGAGCCCTGAGCGAGCACAGAGCAGCTCCTCCTCTCCTCCAAACAGGTGGTGGCCAAGAGGGGCAAGGATTACATCCTGAAGCACGTGCCCAACATGCACAAGGACCAGTTTGCCCTGACAGCTTCGAAGCCCACCTCAAATACATCAAGGAGGCCGTTAGGCTGGACGATGTGGCTGTGCACTACTACAGGCTCTACAAGGTGGGAGAGCTCTGGGACTCTGGGACCTTCATTTTGGGATTGCCCTCCCTGAGAAACACATTCTGGTTTTTTTTTTCCTTCCGGAGCAAAAGCAGTTTGTTTTGCTGGAGGTGTTTAATAGGATCCGGGTGGTTTGGGTTAAAAGGGACTCTAAGTTCACATTCAATCCCAATGGGCAGGGATACCTTCTGCTATCCCAGATTCTCCAACCTGGCCTTGGACATTTCCAGGGAATCCACAGCTTCTCTGGTACCCTGTGCCATGGCCTCCCCACCCTCACAGGGGGAATTTTACATCTCATCCAAATATCTCCACTTGCATTTAAAACCAGTCCCCTTTACCCTGTCGCTCTCTGCCTGCCCCTGGAGTCACTCTCCTTTTTAATTTGGCACATTAATCATAGAATGATAACTGGGGTGACTGTGGGAGGATCCCTGGGCTGAGGTGGAGCAGATTTATCCCCCTCATGCTGCAATTGTGTATTTAAACCCATTTTTCTCCATTTAGGACAAAAGGGAAGTGGAGGCCTCCCTGACGCTGGGGCTGACAACGCGGGGCATCCAGATTTTCCAGGTGGGTGACTGAACAAAGGGGATGGATCAGCTCAGCCCCAGCCCCGGCCAGAATCCTCAACCAGGGCTCCCTCTCCTCTTTTTGCAGAACTTGGATGAGGAGAAGCAGCTGCTCTATGACTTCCCGTGGACAAACGTGGGGAAACTGGTGTTTGTGGTGAGTGCCACCATCCCCAGCTTGAGCTCCTTCAGTGCAGGAAGGACGTGGAGCTGTTGGAAACGGTCCACAGAAGGGCACGGAGCTGCTCTGAAGGCTGGAGAGCCATTTCTGTGGAGCCAGGCTGGGAGAGCTGGGGGTGCTCAGCTGGAGAGGAGAAGGATCCAGGGAGAGCTCAGAGCCCCTTGCAGGGCCTAAAGGGGCTCCGGAGAGCTGGAGGGATTGGGACAAGGATGGAGGACAGACACAGGGAATGGCTTCAACTGCAGAGGCAGGGATGGATGGGATATTTGGAATTGGGAATTCTTCTGGAGGAGTGAGGCCCTGGCACAGGGTGCCCAGAGAAGCTGTGACTGCCCTGGATCCCTGGCAGTGTCCAAGGCCAGGCTGGAGGGGGCTTGGAGCATCCTGGGATAGTGGAAGGTGGAGAGGGGTTGGACTAGGTGGATTTTAAGGGCTCCTTTCCACCCCAAGCCATTCTGGGATTCCAAAGTTCCCCAGAGCAGGGCATCTCCTGGGTGTGGAACGCTTTGGCACAGACCCCAGTGGGTGCTGACAATCCCTGGGGTTAACAAAGAGCCTCACCACGATGGGTGAAACTGGGCACATTCTCCTCCTCACCCTTGACCTTTCCCTCATCCCAACCAGGGCAAGAAGTTCGAGATCCTGCCGGACGGGCTGCCCTCGGCCCGCAAGCTCATCTACTACACGGGCTGCCCGCTGCGCTCGCGCCACCTCCTGCAGCTGCTGAGCAGCAGCCACCGGCTCTACATGAACTTGCAGCCCGTGCTGCGCCAGGTGCGCCGGCTGGAGGAGAACGAGGGTACGTGCCATGGCAACCTATGGGATCCTGGTGGCATTTGTCACCTGTGAGCAGCTGGTGTTGGTGCCAGCCCCGTGCCCGTGTCACCGCGGCTGCTCGGGGATGGGCACAAGCCGTGCTGCCACCCCTGATATCCCAGTGTCCCTCGTCCTGCCTCCAGGGTCAGGGAGCTCTTGGGAAAGCATAAAATCTTATTTCTTTTCTTTCACCTCCTCATCTTCCTCATTTTCCTCTCTTCTCTCCCCCTCCTCTTCTTATTCATTCTTCTCTACTTTTCTTCATCCTCCTCATCTGCATCCAATTCTTCCTTCTTCTCATCTTCTTCATCTTTTTCTTCCTTGTTTCTTCATGTTATTCCTCATGCTCATCTTCATCCTATTCTTCTTTTGCTTTTCTCCTCCTCACCATTCTCCTCATCTTTTTCTTCCTTGTCCTATCTTCTTCTTTGTTCTTATCTCCATCTTATTCTACATTTGCTTCCTTCTCTTCCTTCATTTCCTGTTTCTCTTCCTCCTCCTTTCTCTTCTTTCTCTTCCTCTTCTTCCTCCTCTTTCTCTTCCTCTTCTTCCTCCTCTTTCTCATCTTTCTGCTTCTCATCTTTCTTTCTCTTCCTCATTCTCCTCTTTCCTCGTCTCTTCCTCCTCCTCCTCCACCTCTTCTTCCTCTTTCATCTTCTTCCTTCTCATCCTTGTTAATTTTCTTCTTTTCCTGCTCCTCATTTTCTTCTTTCTTCTCTTCCTCAACTCTTCCTCAACTTTCCTCTTTTTCTCCCATCTTCTTCCTCATTTCATCTTCTTCCTTCTCATCCTTGTTAATTTTCTTCTTTCCTACTCCTCATTTTCTGCTTTCTTCTTTCTCCTCTTCCTCAACTCTTCCTCCTCCTTTTTTCTCCCCATCTTCTTCCTCGTTTCATCTTCTTCCTTCTCATCCTTTTTAATTTTCTTCTTTTCCTACTCATTTTCTTCTTTCCTCCTCTTCCTCAACTCTTCCTCCTCCTTTTTCTCCTCCTCCTCCCTGGAGGGTTCCCAGCCCAGAACACATACAAATTTGGGGCTCCTGCCCCACAATCCCCAAATGCCACCGAGGCAGGGCCATCACCAGCTGTGCCACCACGCCGGGCTCGG
>CM019218.1:2073234-2083941 GCA_009741485.1 Malurus cyaneus samueli | reverse complement strand
GTGACAATTCTTCTGCATGCCAGGGTGTCCTTGCCCTTCCGGGCGTCCAGTTTCCCCCAGGGATCATTGAAATCACACAAATTCCATGCTCTCCTGCAGAGAAAAAGCAATACCGGGAATCCTACATCAGCGACACGCTGGACCTGGACATGGAGCAGCTGGAGAAGCGCTCTCGCGCCAGCGGCAGCAGCGCCGGCAGCGTCCGGCACAAGCGGCTGTCACGGCACTCCACGGCCTCGCACAGCAGCTCCCACACGTCCGGCATCGAGGCCGACCCCAAACCCCGCGAGATGGGACCCGAGGACGGCTTCTCCGGCGCCGGAGCCCACCGCAAGCTCAAGACGTGCAGCTCCATGACCAGCCACGGCAGCTCGCACACCTCGGGCGTGGAGAGCGGCGGCAAGGACCGGCTGGAGGAGGATTCCCAGGATGACGGTGAGGCTGCGCCCCTCGGGGTTTTCCTGGGAATTAGAGGGTGCTCTGAAGGCACAAACCTGACCTGTCCTGGTGTCCAGCAGAGATTGAGATGCTGGTGGATGACCCGCGGGAGCTGGAGCAGGCGGGGGAGATGGAGGTGAGCCCCGACATGTGCGTCTACATCACCGAGGACATGCTGCTGTCCCGCAAGTTCAACGGGCACTCGGGTAAGGTGGTGGCCGCTTCTGTTCCCAATCCCACAGGGAAAGTCATGCCTTCGAGAGCTGGAATGGGATGATCTTTAAGGTTTCTTCCAGCCCTGGTTATTCTTTGGTGAATTGGCCCCTGGTGTCCATTTGGGATGCCAGAAAAAGCCGTTCGCCCAAGGGGTTGGAGGAGAAATGGGGTAAAAAAATAGAGGAACCTCTCTCAAGTTGTGCCAGGGGAGGTTTGAATTGGGTATTAGGGAAAATTTCCTCATGGAAAGGATTGTCCTGCCCTGGCACAGCTGTCCAGGGCAGTGGTGGAGCCCCAGTCTCTGGAGGGATTTAAAAGCCCTGTGGATGTGGCACTTGGGGACATGGGTGGGTGTTGGACTCTGTAATCTTCTCTGGAGCTGTGCCTGCGCCCAGAAGGTTGTCTGCATTTCCAGCTCCATACTAGGAGCTGCTGGGAGATCTTTGGGATGCCAGGCTCCCTGGGGGTGGCTTTGGATGCCATTTTGGGGTAAATTTGCAGTGCTTTGTAGCAATTCTGGTTGCAAGCGGAGCTGTTGGGTTGGAGGCACCGCATTGCGCTGAGGGTGCTTTTGTCCCCGTGGACAGCAGGAGAGGACCCCAGAAGAGCTGAGCCACCCCAAAATAACCTTTGCACCCTCCTCTTCCTCCTTCCTTCACACAGGGCTCATCGTGAAGGAGATCAGCTCCTCCACCTCCAGCTCCTCAGAGACTGTGGT
Source organism: Malurus cyaneus samueli (assembly GCA_009741485.1). NCBI lineage: Eukaryota > Metazoa > Chordata > Aves > Passeriformes > Maluridae > Malurus > Malurus cyaneus. The sequence continues at coordinate 2,082,569 of CM019218.1, read as the reverse complement.
GAAGCTGCGTGGGCAGAGCACCGACTCCTTACCCCAGGTACGTGTAACGAGGGTTTTGGGATTCTCCAAATCTGAGGGATCACCTCGAGCTCCCTGCAGCTCCTGAGCCCCCTCTCGCCTTTCCCCAGACCACGTGCAGGAAACCCAAGACATCAACAGACCGGCACAGCCTGAGCCTGGACGACATCCGGCTCTACCAGAAGGACTTCTTGCAGTTGGCCAACCTGTGCCAGGACACGGCGCAGAGCTTCACCTTCGGCTGCGCCCACGGCCTGGACGAGGACGGGCTCTACTGCAACGGCTGCCTGGCCCAGCAGTGCATCAACATCCAGGACACCTTCCCCGTGAAAAGAACCAGCAAATATTTCTCCTTGGATCTCACCCACGACGAAGTCCCCGAGTTCGTGGTGTGAGCGCCGGGGAGGTTCCGACGCCGCCTTTCCCCCCGCAGAGCGTGGAGGTGCTGGAGGATTGTCCGGATGAGGGGCGGGATGGGGATCTCTCCGGCCACGGGGTCGATTTCAGGAGGAGTTTGTGCCAAACCGAGTTGTTTTACCACGACTGGGAGGAGCTGGCAGAAGCCTCGCCCGTGTTTTTTGTGTGGCCTCTCTCCTCCTCCTTGCCCCCCAGATGACTCTTGACTGTCGTGTTCAAGCCAAGCCAAAGAAATGTAAATAACCCTAAAGGCCAGTATGGGAAGGGAGAATGAAGCAATAACCAGCCGTGGAGGAAGGCACAGCCAGCAGCTCCTGGGGCAGAGCATCATCCCAGTTTTCCCAAAAACACGTGCTGGAGGTCAAGCCACAGCAGTGCCAGCCAGGTGGATGGTGGCTGGGAGCTCTCAGAGCCATTTGCAGCTCTTTTTATTTTTTTTTCTTTAAGCTTTTGGTTTTTGAGAGCAAAACCCCAAACAAAAAAAAACCAACAAAAAACAACCACCAAAAAAAAAAAAAAAAAAAAAAAAAAAAAGGAGGACGGAAAAGAATGGGTCCCCTGTAAGGATATGCAATAATGCATCCCAAACATTGAATATCTAGAGAATACATATATAAATATATCGAGGTATGTATGTTTATATATGTCTGGATCTTACAGACCCATTTGCATTTTACTCCCGCTCTAAAACACCTTTCATACAAAGGATCTGCCTCTCTTCTTTCACGAACTCTATCTACAATCCTAATTTTTTTTTTTAAGCACTAAGATGAAAAAACAGACTTTCCTCTCGAGGAGAATGTGCATCCACCGCCTTGTCCATGTGGCTCTTCCCACTGCAGTCTCCATTCTCTTTTTCCCAAGGCTTTCCATGCGTCTTTAGGTGTCTCACAGTTGGAATAATTCTGCCAGAGGATGATGGTGATGTGCTGGGAAAACCCAAGGGTGGTTTCTGAGCGTGTCCTAGGGAAGCCAGACAGCCCAGGTGGGAGATTTGCCGTCAGTACTGGCGGGGGAAGCGTTGCTGAGTTAATTATCACAGCACAATGCCTTTGTAGTGGATATTTTTAATTAGAGTTTAGCCATTGACAGCCAAAGTTTTACCATATTTTGATATACCACCGTTTTTTAACTGGAAGCTTTTCTTAAAAAAAAAAACCAAAAAAAAATTGTAATTATTTTATAAATAAGCACAATCTTATTTTTATAAGAAACGTTGGGGGAGGGAGCTGAGAAAGGGGAGCTGGTACCAAAAGAAACTGAGCGTAGCTATAGGCACAGTGCAAAAAAAAAAAATCTCTTGGGATGTTGGGATGTGGGAAAGCTGCTGTGGGACCGTGGCACTGGCACCCCAGAGCTCGACCTGGCCCTGCCTGAGGGGTTTTATGGGAAAATAATGTCAATATCCAAATGCTGGCAGGCCAGGATGGTGACCCCTAAATCATCCTCACCTCCCTAAATCCACACAGGGCAGCTGGAGGGACGCTGAGCAGCTCAGCTGCTCTGGTTTTGGGGATAAAACACCCCAAAACCTCTCTGTGTGGGTGCCACATCCCAGACTGGGATAATTTTGCCTCTCCATCCCCCGTTTCTGGCTGGGTTTGCAGTGTGTGCACCAGCAGTGTAGATAAATCCCCCAAATTCATCCCCAGCCTCTTTTCCCCTCTCTGCCAGTTCCTGCAAGGCTCAGGGCGGGGGTTCTGTGGGACCCTCACCCTGCAGAAACACGGAGCTGGAGGGAGCAAGGGGATAAATCGTGCAAAGAAATTCCCAGCACTGCTCAGATTTGGGCAGGGGGTGGCTCAAACAGAGCCTCTCCTTTTTCCCTCCCCATCCCATTGTCCTGCAGCCCAAACTGGAGTTACGGGGTTGGTGTTGAGGGCTGTGATGGAGCTTCTCCCTACAAACAGCAGCAGTGCCAGGGACAAAGGGGACACAGAGGTGCCGATTATTCCCGGTTTTTTCCGCAGGTGGCCGGGGGTGGCCGTGCCCGCCGGCCCTTGGGACCGTTCCCCCTGCAATAAGGAGCTGTCTGTCTGCACAAAAATAGTCCTTTCTGTGAAAGGATCTTCCCGTCGGGGCGATGGGAGAGCCCAGTGACTGTGTTGCAAAAGGAAACAAAAAAAAAAAAAAAAAAAAAAAAAAAAAAAAAAAAAAAAAAAAAAAGCGAATCTCAAGGAAAACGACACAAAACCCCCCTCCGGAGCGGAATTCTTTTGTACCAATGAAGTTTGTTGTGTGCCTTTTGCAGTACGGCTGGACGTGACAATAAAGTGACAGTTGTTTGCATCACTCTGACTCCTGGAGATATAAAAACGCTCCCAGGCTTCAGGGAGAGATGGAGCACGGCTGAATTTAAGGACAGCGCTGTATTTATCGTGTGTTCTCTGCTCTGGCGATCCCGGCTCCGGGGAGCAGGTTAAGGCAGCTCCTGCCTCGGGCAGGGCAGTGGATGGGCTGAGCCTTTCACTCGTGATTTTTGGTGATTTTTGTGGGAGTGACAGCCCATTCCAGGCTCTGGAGGTGCAGGAACAGCTCTGAAATCAGTGGGATTATGGAATGTCCGCAGTAAGGATCCCGGTGGGATGCTCAGGGCGGGTCCCCAGCCTTCAGGAGCTGTGGGGATGAAGGGTTGTACCCCTCATTGTGGGGCAGAGCCTGTCCCCAGCCCCCCAGAACCCCAATCCTGCCCCACCTCGGGCAGGGGATGGCAGCAGTCGCTGTGATGAGCGATCCCATTCTCTGCTTCCCGTTAATCCCTTTCCTCCAATCCTTGGAGCAGGGTTTTTTTTCAGGAATAGTGGGATGGGGGTTCGGGAGCAGCACCCAGGAGTGTTTTCCCAAAAGGAGGAAGCTCCGTTTGTTTGATTCAAGATGTGATTCCGAGCGGGATCCTGAGTTTTTGGTGGAGCACGTGGATTCCCCGGTGTCTGACGGAGGTTTTGTGTCACCTTTCTCCTCCACAGCACCAGGGACCCCCTCCCATCTCCCACTGGCACTAATTAAACTCATCAGAACATAATTGGCCGGTTCTATTCCTTGTGGTTTTGCTGCTCCTGGCACCTCCATCCTCCAGCCAAGGAAAGTTGTTTGGGGAAGGCACCAACCCCCACAGTTTTCCTGTGTCCCCATTCCCGGCTTCTGGAACATCTCTCGACCCTCTGTGTATTTATCCTTTCACAGGGATGAGTGTGGAGTGCCAGGGCACAGGGAACGGCTTCAAACTGCCAGAGGGCAGGGATGGATGGGATATTGGAGCTGGGAATTCCTTGTGAGGGTGGGAGCACCCTGGGCAGTGGAAGGTGTCCCTGCCCATGGCACTGGATGGGTTTTTAGGTCTTTTCCACCCCAAACCATTCTAGGATTCTGTGAAAACCCTGTTTTCCATGAGGAAGCAGCAGCAGGAAACCTTCCAGAGGAGTTTTTTTCCCAACACCTGGCACTGCCCTGTGGCCCTGGGTTCAGCCATGCCTTGTTTTAGGGCTGTAACCCGGGATCCTGCCGGCCTTTGCCATCCATCCCTCCTCCAAAAAACCCCGGGAGAGGGACAGGGATGGGAATTTGGGGCTGTGCCCCCCTTCCCTGGCACCTTCAACCTCCCAAACGCCTTTTCCTCCAGCAATAATTGCATGTTCCCAGCGAATTCCCTTTGTCCTCTAAAAATATCCCTCGGCCCCGGCGAGGCGGGCGCTGACCGTCCGCAGGTCTGGGGCCCCTAATTGCTGATTTCTGCTAAAATCCGACATTTTCGGGGCAGGAGGGAGGAGCGCCGGGGAACGAGCCGCTCCTGGGAGGGGGGCTGCATTGTCTGCTGCTAAGTTTAGCCGCCAGATTTCATCCCTGCCCTCCAAAAGCCCGGAATTTTCCCCAGAGCAGATGGGGAAGGGTTTGTTTTGCCGGCCAGCCCTGTCTGAGGAGAGGAGGGAGCTTTCCCCTCCCCGTGGGCTGTGCTCGGTAAAGGCTAAACGGGAACGAATTTAATGAATTTAATGAATTTAATAATTAATCCCCCGTCCCTTTGATGCCTTGACCTCCGCTCCTCCTTCATCTCAGCACGGGGGAGGTCCCCAGGGGAGGGAAAGGTCCCCGAGTTCCCATCCCAGGCACCCAGGCTGGCCTTTTCCCCGGGATGCTCCCTGCTGCTCTGCACGGATTTCAAAGCTGACAGAGAGCCTTTCTCCCCTTGCTCCACTTCCAAATTTCTCAACTCCCCTCACTATTTTGTGGAACTCAAAAAAAAAAATTTGGGATTTGTGGGGAGACCGTGGGCAAACGCCGCTTTTATGGAGCCAGCCGCAAAAAGGGAAATGTTGCAGTGATATCCTTAATTTATGAATTAATTTCCCCACCCTGCTTTCTCCTGCTGTTAAGCGAGGATGGTTGTGCCGGGGTGGGTTCCTGGCGCAGAATTCTCTTTTTATCAGCCTTCCCGACAAAAGGATGGCTGGACATGCCCGGCAGCATCGCCCCAGTGAGCCGCCGGTGACTAATGGGTGATAATTACAAAAACCCCCCGTGCGTTGATGCCTTTTCAGCGGATTTTCGGCGCCCTGAAATTATCACTGGATGCAGCACTTTTAATTAATGCAGCCCCGCAGGTCCCTGCGCTGTTTTCGGGTCACTGTGGAGGGGTGAGGGGACCCTGCCGGCTCCACTCTGGGTGCAGGGTGTGTTCCAAGGTGGGTCCAGGCTCCAGGGCAGCTCTGGGTGGTGATTTTGGGGTGTTTTTGGGGTGATGCGCCTGGGCTGAGCTCCCGCGCCCCGTGTGCAGGGCAGCGGAGGAAATCAGTCATCGAAGGAAATCAGTCACCGGGTGTTGCTGTGGAAACAGGAGGGGAAACCCGGTCCGGGCAGCCAGAGCGGCTGTGCCAGCGCCCTGGGAGCCTGGCATGGGGAGGGGATGGCACTGAGCCCCCGTGTCCCCGCTGTGTCCCCGGGGCTCCCGCTGTCACCCTGGGATGTCCCCAAGGAGCCGCATCCCGCGGTGCTGCTGTGACAGCGCCTCGGCTGTTTTGGGGGCTGAACCCCTGCCCCGGCTGTTTTTTGGGGCTGAACCCCTGCCCCGGCTGTTTTTGGGGGCTGAACCCCTGCCCCGGCTGTTTTTTGGGGCTGAACCCTGCCCCGGCTGTTTTTGGGGCTGAACCCCTCCCGGCTGTTTTTGGGGCTGAACCCTGCCCCGGCTGTTTTTGGGGGCTGAACCTCTGCCCCGGCTGTTTTTGGGGCTGAACCCCTGCCCCGGCTGTTTTTTGGGGCTGAACCCCTACCTCGGCTGTTTTTTGGGGCTGAACCCCTACCTCGGCTGTTTTTTGGGGCTGAACCTCTGCCCCGGCTGTTTTTGGGGCTGAACCCCTGCCCCGCTGTTTTTGGGGGCTGAACCCCTACCTCGGCTGTTTTTTGGGGCTGAACCCCTACCTCGGCTGTTTTTTGGGGCTGAACCCCTACCTCGGCTGTTTTTTGGGGCTGAACCCCTACCTCGGCTGTTTTTTGGGGCTGAACCTCTGCCCCGGCTGTTTTTGGGGCTGAACCCCTGCCCCGGCTGTTTTTTGGGCTGAACCCCTGCCCCGGCTGTTTTTGGGGGCTGGAACTCCCTGCCCCGGCTATTCTCTCTATGGTGAGCCCCTGCCCACCGGCCCGGGGGTCACGGGAACTTCCTTTTGGAGATCAGGGATCGAGGATGGTTTGGGTTGGAAAGGATCTTAAAGCTCATCCCATGCCACCCCTACCCTGCACAATCCCAGGTGCTCCCAGCCCTGTCCAGCCTGGTTTTGGGCATTTCCAGGGATCCAGGGCGCCCAGCTTCTCTGGGAACTCTCCCCACCCTCCCAGGGAAGGATTTCCATGAGGACAGACGGAGGAAAGGAAAAGCCGCCTTATAAAAACCCAACCAGCTCCCTGCGCCTCCAAAATCATCCACCCGAAATCCCCCAATTGGGGTGTGGGGTCATATTGATTGGAAAAAATAATATAAAATACTGAGTGATCCCCTGAGCTGTGCCCTAAATGGGAACTTTTGAGTGGGGAAGGGTTTGAGGATTAGGATTGGGGTCTGGGTGTGTCGGTCAGGGAAGGGATGGAGGGATCAGGGTTTGGGGGGCTCAGGGACACGGGGGGATCCAGGCAGGGGGTGTTTGGGGTGATGAGAGGGGCGAGAGAGGGTTCAGGGGGGCTGTGGTGCAGGGATGGGTTGTGTGGGGTTCAGGGAAATATTTGGGGTGCAGGGGGTATTTAGGGGAGTGATGGGTGGTTCAGGGTATTTTGGGGTGCAGGGGTATTAGGAGAGGTGATGGTTCAGGGTACATTTGGGTGCAGGGGTATTTAGGGAGGTGTGCGTTCAGGGGGTATATTTGGGGTGCAGGGGTATTTAGGGAGGTGATGGGTTCAGGGGGACATTTGGGGTGCAGGCGGGTGTGTGTAGGAAATGTGGGCGCGGGGGTTGGTGAGGGTGGGGGTACAGCGGGGTTGTGGGGTTGGCCCGCAGCGTGTGTGGGGTGCAGGGTCGGGGCGTGAACGGGGTGGACAGGGACAAGGGGCCATATAACGGACCGGGGCAGGGACGGGGACAGGAGATGGGCAGAACCAGCGAGAGGAACCGGCGCGGGGTGCGGGGCAGGGGAGGAGGCAGCGGGGTCTGGGAGAAAACGATCCGCAAAACCCGGGATCCAGAGGAGAGAGGAGAGCAGGAGGAGGAGGAGGAGGAGAGAGGAGGAGAGGAGGAGGAGGAGGAGGAGGAGGAATCGGGCTGAGCCGCTTCCTGTAGGCAGCGGGATGAGCGCGACAAAGCTGGGTGGGACTCGCCGCTCGGGGCTGCTGCTGACCACCCTCCTCCTCCTCCTCCGGCCGCATCCCTCCGGCCCTCCCTCCTCCAGCCCTTCCTGCATCCATCCCTCCTCATCCATCCCATCCGTACCGTCCATCTCTCCATCTCTCCATCTCTCCGTCCGTCCCGCTGCCGCCCGCCCCGCGGGTCCGGGGCACCGCCGCCCTCTTGCAGGTACGGCCGGGCACAGGGGGGATCGGGGCTGGGGGCTCTGTGGCGCTGGGGGCTGGGGGGGCTGGCACTGGCCACACTGTCCGCAGTGGGGCTGGGCAGGGCGGTCCCCACCCCCGCCACCCCCGTGGGGACCGAGCCGCTCTTAAATCGGGGGAAAATCCCCCCAAATTTGGGATCTGCGCGGCGGCGGAGCCAATCCCCCTATCCCGCGACCCCACAGGGACCCCACAGGCTCGGGGGGCGATGGGGGTCCCGCTGAGAACCGGGAAGATGCCTTGTACGGGGAGTTCAGTCTCCAACAAAGGTTGGATTTACAGGGTTTGATCCTCCTTAATCAACTGATTTGCCATCACAGGGAAGGCTTTTTCCCTGGATGAATGAGACGTAGTGTTCTTGCTTTCCCGATTTTTTATTTTTTTATTTTTTTTTTAAATCGTGGGAAGGAACGGGGAGACTTTCCCAATCCCAAATCCCTGCGGCAGCCTCAGCTGGGATCAGCTCCAGCCTGCCTTGGAGGGATTTGGGGCGATGTCCGTGCAGGTGGAGGGGCATCCATTCTGCCATCCCTATAACAACGTTCCTTTTCCCAGCATTTCTATCAAAATCCTACTTTTCCTTCCTTTTGGGTGAAAGATTCCCGGGAAAATCGCTGCAAAGATGAGCTCAGGGAAACCTGGTCCAGGGCTCGCCTGCCCGGGTGGGAGGAGAATTCAGCAAAAAACTGACAGAGGGAAGATTTGGAATTGATATCAGGAGGAAATTCCTGGCTGGGGGTGGTGAGGCCCTGGCACAGGGCGCTCAGAGAAGCTGTGGCTGCCCCTGGATCCCTGGAAGTGCCCAAGGCCAGGCTGGATGGGGTTTGGAGCAGCCTGGGACAGTGGAAGGTGTCCCTGTGGGATGGGATTTAAGGTCCCTTCCACCCCAAACCCCTCAGTGATTCCCTAATTCCTTCCTCCTTGGTGGAAAATGATTTATATTTAAGGCAAATCCTGGCACACAGCGATACCCCTCATTAATCAATTACTAATGAGCTTCTAATGAACTTGGAGCGTGGTACCCAAAGGGCGATGGCTCTGAGCAGTGATGCTCTGCCCCTGCTGTGGGTTCCATGAATTATTTTCTTTCCCTTTTCCCCTCTGGCCTCCCAAATTGCCAAGGATCCTTCTCCTCAGCAGGGATCCCATGCTCCCAGCTCCTGGAAAAGGGCTGGGTGGCATCAGCCCATCCCCTGGCAGCAGCCTGGAGCCAGGCACCGAGCATTTTTCCTTATAACTGGATTTTCCCCTGAATGCAACTGGAGCATGCGATTTTAATCCTCTTTTCCTACCATATGGCCGCTGGCTGGATTGAAATATGACTCAATTAATTATTGCCAGGAAAGCCCCAGGGCCGAGCCTTCCTCCAGGAGGAGGTTTGGAGGTGCTCCCGGGCTTCTGATGGGGCTTTTCTCACCCTGTGCTGTGGCATCCCAGATCCCATGTTGGCCCTACAAGGCCGGGCATCGCCCCAGCTGCTCCCTGGCACCGTTTTGGGAATTTTTTGGAATTTTTGGGATAATTTTGGGGAATTTTTTGGGAATTTTTTTGGAATTTTTTTGCATTTCCAGACAAAAGGAAGAGGCAGGGATGCTGCTTGATGTGATGAGCTGCTGGCTGCTCACCTGGGACATGAGTTTGGCCTCCAAAATGGGATATTCCCAGCTTGGGAGGAGCTGTGGGGTCCCACACTGTCTCTGCATGTGCCCATCCTCTCTTCCAAATTCCCTGAGAGCTGCCAGCTTGGCTCCCAATGGATAACAAGCCAGTTTCCAGGATCTCATGGGGTGTTCTGGCAGTTCTGAGCTGCTGGTGGCCTCGTGGGGTGCATTTTGGATCTGGGGGAGATGATAACTGAGGCTGCTTCATGGCAT
>CM019218.1:2009986-2053718 GCA_009741485.1 Malurus cyaneus samueli | reverse complement strand
GTTCCTACCAAGCAGGCATTACCCAGGGGTGGGGTTTGGAGCAGAAAAAGGTGGGGTTTTTGACAGAAAAGGGATTTTTTTGGTGCAAAAGAGGCTAGTTTTGGGGGTTTTTGGTTTTTTTTTGTTTTTTGGTTTTTTTTTTTTTTGGTTTTTTTTTGGTTTTTGTTTGTTTTTTTTTTTTTTTTTTTGTTGGTTTTTTTTTTTTTTAATCCAGAAAAGGGGTTTGTAGTCCAGGAAAGTTTCCAGGCTGGGAATTCAAGGAGGAATTTATCCCAGAATTTCATTCACCTGGGATTTCTCCTGGTCCCTGCCCTTCCCAAAAGCTGAGCTCAGCCCAGTTTGCTGCAACCCCACCGAGGCAAACAGCTCTCCTGAAATGGCCTTTTTCTCCCAAAACCAGCCAGGATGCAGAATAACTGGGAATTCTGGGAATAACTGGGAATAGGGCTGGTGCTGCTGGTCAGCGTCCGGCTGGAGGTGGGAATCCCTCGTGAGGGGCTGCATGGCTCTGCCAAGCATCTCGTGGCTTTTGCTAAAAGCCACGGCTAAAAATAGGTGGCTCAGCTGAAAAAAAAGAAAAAAATTGCTAAATATATCCAGAAAGTATAAAAATACAACGGGCAAAAAGGAAAATAGCAGAGCCGTGTTTTCCAGGAGGTGGGAGATGGGATAGTCTAACTGATCCCGATGGGATCTGGCTGGGAAAGGAGCTTAATACACCAAAATTCCATTTTTTTCACTCTTTCCTTAAGGAAAGAAAATGTTCTGAGCTCGATTTGTGCCCGTGGGTTTCCCTGGGGCAAAAAACTTTAATTCTGAGTGGTGGTTACAGCCAGAACTCCCAGCACCTCTCCAGAGGGATTGGATTCCCTTTCCCAGGTGATTTTTATCCTGGATGTCCAAAGCTGTGTTTAAATCTCTGGGAAGCAGCTTGCAGGTCAGAGATGTGCTGGCAAACAAATAAATAATAAACTGAAAGACAACGGAGTGGAAAATGAGCCTGTTCCCATGGAAACAGCTTCATCATCCCGCAGCATCGATCCCTCCTGCAAATGGGAGAGATGGGATGGGATGGGATCCATGGGATGGGATCCATGGGTGGGATGGGATATGGGAAGGATGGAATCCATGGGGTGGGATGGAATCCATGGATGGGGATGGGATGGATGGGATCCATGGGATCCATGGGATGGGATGGGATGGGATCCATGGGATCCATGGGATGGGATGGGATGGGATGGGATCCATGGGATGGGATGGGATCCATGGGGTGGGATGGAATCCATGGCATGGGGTGGGATGGGATCCATGGGATGGGATGATATGGGATAGGATGGGATTGGATGGGATGGGACTGGATGGGATGGAATCCATGGGATAGGTTAGGATAGATTCCCATTTAAGGTCCTTTCCAACCCAAACCAGTCTGGGATCAATAACCGGGACTAAATTGGGACTGAAACCAGTTCCACCCCCACCATGAGCAGGGACACCTTCCCCTATCCCAGGCTGCCCAAGCCCTCCAACCGCTTGGGCATTCCAGAGGATGGGAATTATCCAGCAAGGCACAAAATATTTTCCTCTCCCCAAATTTTGCTCTGAGCCCTGGATTGGCTTTTCAGAGAGCCTGGCTCGGGGTGTGCCCTGCACCCACCTCTGTGCCAGAGCTGACCATGGCTGGAGCCCCGATGGACATTCCTGGTCCATCCCTTTGGCCGGAGCAATTCCTGCCCGTGGACACCACAGGAAAACCTCAACTCTTTGTTCTCTCACGGACCCCTAACGGCTCAAACCGGAGCAAACAGGAACCAACCTCGACTTCCTTTGACTTCCTTTTCTTGTTTTTATGGGGTTTTATGTTTTTTTTTTTAAGATTATTCAGGTGAAGGACCAACAGGCTGGGACATCCGCTCCAGTCCCTCCTACAAGATTTTGGCTGCCTCCATCCCACAGGAAGGGAGAACAGATCTGCTCCAGGGGTGGAAAAAGGGTCCAGAACCATGGGAATGCCACTGGAATGCACCCATAGGTGAGTGACCCACCCCAGCCTGCTCCAGGGTCATTTTTTGGGGGAAAATCCAGGGAAAAAATGTTGTGCACAAAGGAAAATCCCAGAATATGGGAGAATCCCTCACCTGAGCCCTGATCGTGGTCGAATCCTGGGGAACAAGGACACCCAAATATTGCGGAATAAGAATGCCCAAATATTGAGGAACAAGAATGCCCAAATATTACAAGGTTGCCCAAATATTGAGGAATAAGGATGTCCAAATTTTGAGGAATAAAAGTGCCCAAATATTGAGGAATAAGAATGCCCAAATATTGAAGAATAAGGATGCCCAAATATTGAGGAACAAGAATGCCCAAATATTACAAGAATGCCCAAATATTGAGAAACAAGAATGTCCAAATATTGAGGAATAAGAATGCCCAAATATTGAGGAAGAAGGATGCCCAAATACTGAGGAGTAAGGATGTCAAAACACTGGGGAATTCAGGGCTGCTAAAATCCCAAGAAATCCTAAGGAATAAGGATGCTGAGGAATTAGGATGCCCACATTTTGAGGAATAAAAACATTCAAACACTGAGGAATAAGGATGCCAAAACACAGGGAAATAAGGATGCCAAAACAGTGGGGAGTAAGGATGCCCAAATACCAAGGATTTTTAAATACTGGGGAACAGCCACGTCCAAATCCTGAGGGATAAGGAAGCCAAAATACCAGGGAAAAAGGATGCCCAAATGCTGAAAAATAAGGATGCCCCCATTCAAGGAAATAAAGATGCTCAGATACTGAAAAATAACAATATCCAAATCCTGAGGGATCAGGATGCCAAAATCCTGAGGGATGGAGCTGCCCAAATACCAGGAAACGGGAACAAGGATGTCCAAATCCTGAAGGATAAAGCTGCCCAAATACCAGGGAATAAGCATGTCCAAATCCTGAGGGATAAAGAAGCCAAAACACCAGGGAAAAAGATGCCCAAATACTGAAAAATAAGGATATCCACATACAAGGAAATAAAGATGCTCAGATACTGAAAAATAACAATGTCCAAATCCTGAGGGATCAGCATGCCAAAATATCAGGGGAAAAGGATGCCCAAATGCTGAAAAATAAGGATGCCCCCATTCAAGGAAATAAAGATGCTCAGATACTGAAAAATAACAATATCCAAATCCTGAGGGATCAGGATGTCCAAATCCTGAAGGATAAAGCTGCCCAAACACCAGGGAATGGGAACAAGGATGTCCAAATCCTGAGGGATGGAGCTGCCCAAATAACAGGGAATAAGCATGTCCAAATCCTGAGGGATAAGCAAGCCAAAACATGAGGGGAAAAGGATGCTTTCATTCCTGCTTTTCCTTTTGGTTCAGAGTGGGAGAGAAGGATTTTCTGCAGAGCAGAGAAAAACCTCGCTGGGAGGTGAAAAAAGTCTGGAAAATTGAATCCTGGAATCGCTGAGATTGGAAAAACCTTCCAAGATCATTTTGTCCCCCAGCACTGCCAAGGCCACCACTGGATGTGCCACATCCACATGGATTTTAAATCCCTCCAGGGATTGAGCTGCCTGTTCCAGTGCCTTTTCCTGCCTGTTCCAATTCCAGCTGGCAGGAAAGGATGTGTTCTACTGGTTTAAACTGCACAGGAGCATATTTGGATGGGCAAAAGCCTCAAAACCCCAGAAATGCAGGAGGTGCCTTGTGATGACCATGAAATCCCACTCAGTGCCTGTTTGCACTTTTGGGAATGTCAGGAAGTGTTTCCCAGGGTTGGTGCTGCCTTTGGGCACTGACTGGCCCAGCCCAGTGCTTTGAGAGACCCCTTCTCTAGTGGCAGTGCCTGATTAGGGTAATCACACTAATTAATCAGCCTTGAAATCGTAATTTTCAGGAATGGTTTGGGTTTTTTTCCACTCCTGCAATGGGTAGGGACACCTTCCACCATCCCAGGCTGCTCCAAGCACCGTCCAACCTGGCCTTGGATGCTTCCAAAGATGAGAAAATGCCATTTTTGTAAACATTCAGGTAAATTCCAATCTCCACCCACACAGACTTGAGCTAAAACCCCACTAAAAGAGGAGGAAAAGCTCATGGAGATGGTTAAACTCCGATTCCACGGGTTTGGGCTGGAGCTGGTGATGGATCCAGCACAATTCCAGAATCCTCTGTGCTCCAGAGCCTCTCAGCTCTGCGCAGAGCAGCAGCAGGAGGAGCTGGCAAAGGAAAGCTGTGAGCAGAACTGGCAGCTCCAGGGGTGCCAGAGCCCTGCAGGAGCCCAGGCTGGCAGGGAGGAACGGGTTTGCAGCTTGGCAGGAGTGCTGGGCATCCACAAATGCTCCTTTGGCAGCGGATGAGCCGGGCTGGATGCGCCGTTTGGAGTGGAAATGCATCCAGGAATGCAGGGTGGGGTGGAGGAGAGGGCTGGCTGTGCCCTGGCACAAAACCTTTGAACCCGAATCTCATCCCACATTTTTTGCTCCACATCCCCCGGTAAATATGGAGATTTTTGCAAAACTGGGATGAGCAAACCAAGAGCTGACGCAGCTTCATCAGGGATGTGCCTCGCTGTTTGCCCTCCTAAATCCCAATTTTTGGTGCCTGTTTGGGCTGGGTGCTGCTGGTGGCAGAAGAAAATGTCCTTCAGATGTGTCAAAGATGCTCTTCATTCAGCAGGCAGCAACAAACGAGGTGGATTTTTTGAGTTGGGGAGCGACCGCAAAATCAGCAGCAAAATTTCTGCTTCTAGACATTAATGAAAGTGATTTTAATGGGATTATGGAATGGTTTGGTTGGAAAGGACCTTAAAGCTCATCCCAGTCATCCTGAAATGGGATCAGATAATTCCCACTATCCCAGGTGGGAGAGATGGCAGGTCAGCATTATCCCAATTAATCCCTCGATCCCCTCCAGCAGAGCTCAGCTACCGGCCCTAACCAGCAAAACCCCAAGAATTTGGGATAAATCCCAAACCCACCATGCTTCCCGATATTTCCTGGTGTTCCCATGACCACAGGGCTGAGTTTTTCCTGAAGTTAAATTGTTTTATGGCATTCTCAGGGGAATGCAGGCTGTGCCTTATTCCCCTCACTTCAATAATGGGGATCCTGCCTTGGAGCCCACAGGTTAATGAGTCCTTGCTCGTTATTTCCGTGCTAATGATGTTTAACACGGCCAGGACATGGATATTGTCTCTTTTGGGCTGTGATTACAGTTTAGGATCTGGCTGGGTTGTTTTGATGCTTGGCTGTTGTGCAGAGGAGTCACAGGTATGGAAAAGGGGTGCAAAAATGGGACTGGGGACAAGGGATGGAGGGACAGGACACAGGGAATGGGGTCACACTGCCAGAGGGCAGGAATGGATGGGATATTGGGAAAAAATCCTGGCTGGGAGGGTGGGGGGGGGTGGGATGGTTCCCAGAGAAGCTGTGGTGCCCCTGGATCCTGGAAATGTCCAAGGCCAGGTTGGATGGGATTTGGAGCACCTGGGAGAGTGGAAAGTGTCCCTCCCATGGCAGGGGGGGCACTGGATGGGCTTTAAGGTCCATGATTGAAGATTTCCATGATTTTATAATTCTATGAAATTCTATTTAATTATTCTATATAATTCTATTCTATAATTCTATTCTGTATTCTAGGGGATGGAATGAGATGGGATGTAGGGCCCTTCCAACCCAAACATTCCATGTTTCTATGATAAATCCATTCCAAACAAAAAGAGTTGGAGGTTTGGGTTTGCTCCTGGTGGCCCCACACCTTCCCAGGGGTCTCCTCACTTTGGGATTTAAAAGCTGGTTTTTTTTGCCCTGTCTGAGCATCTCCACCACCCCAGAGCTGTTGCAGGGCCGTTTTTGGGGCGTTTTTGTCACAGCCTCCCTTTGCGGTGTCACCTCTGCTTGTTTGTTATTCACCGTGGAGGAAACGCCCATTTCCCCCGGGTAGGGAAAAAAAAACCCCAAACCATCACTGGCCCCAAACTGGTTCTTGTTTTTGTTTCAAGCATCTGCAGAGGGGTGGTGGCTCCTGGGCGGCTCCTCTGAGGTGGCTGAGTGGCCCCAAAGTGCCCAAAATTGTCTCCAAAATTGTCCCAGCAGGGTCCCACCCTTCCCTAACCTTATTTTTGGGGTTGTTTTCCCCACTTTAGCGGATGCAGTAAGAGCAAGGGAGGGTAGGATCTGTGGGATTATTTAAAGATTTTTAAAAGGATTTTTTAAAGGATCAGGGCTCTCAGCAGTCCCCCCTGCTCCCAAGGATCCTAAACATGAAGGATCTGAAGTGATTTTCTGCCTCTGGAGCGGGTCCTTTGTAAAAAAAGGCAAAAACCAGAATTTTTTAGGTGGAAAAACCCTCTGAGATGGAGTCCAGCCATTCCCCAGCACTGCTGTGAGAAATGAGTTTGAGTTTTTGTTAGAATTTGATAATCGATTCCAGCTGGCATGAAAGGATGTGTTCACTGGTTTAAACTGCACAGGAGCATATTTGGATGGGCAAAAGCCTCAAAACCTGAGAATGCAGGAGGTGCCTTGTGATACCATGAAACCCACTCAGTGCCTGTTTGCACTTTTGGGATGTCAGGAAGTGTTTCCCGGGTTGGTGCTGCCTTTGGGCACTGAACTGGCCCAGCCCAGTGCTTTGAGAGACCCCTTCTTAGTGGCAGTGCCTGATTAGGGTAATCACACTAATTAATCAGCCTTGAAATCGTAAATTTTCAGAATGGTTTGGGTTTTTTTCCACTCCTGCAATGGGTAGGGACACCTTCCACCATCCCAGGTGCTCCAAGCCCTCCAACCTGGCCTTGGATGCTTCCAAGATGAGAAAATGCCATTTTTGTAAACATTCAGGTAAATTCCAATCTCCACCCACACAGACTTGAGCTAAAACCCCACTAAAAGAGGAGGAAAAGCTCATGGAGATGGTTAAACTCCGATTCCACGGGTTTGGGCTGGAGCTGGTGATGGATCCAGCACAATTCCAGAATCCTCTGTGCTCCAGAGCCTCTCAGCTCTGCGCAGAGCAGCAGCAGGAGGAGCTGGCAAAGGAAAGCTGTGAGCAGAACTGGCAGCTCCAGGGGTGCCAGAGCCCTGCAGGAGCCCAGGCTGGCAGGGAGGAACGGGTTTGCAGCTTGGCAGGAGAGCTGGGCATCCGCAAATGCTCCTTTGGCAGCGGATGAGCCGGGCTGGATGCGCCGTTTGGAGTGGAAATGCATCCAGGAATGCAGGGTGGGGTGGAGGAGAGGGCTGGCTGTGCCCTGGCACAAAACCTTTAAACCCAATCTCATCCCATATTTTTTGTTCCACATCCCTGGTAAATATGGAGATTTTTGCAAAACTGGGATGAGCAAACCAAGAGCTGACGCAGCTTCATCAGGGATTGCCTCGCTGTTTGCCCTCCTAAATCCCAATTTTTGGTGCCTGTTTGGGCTGGGTGCTGCTGGTGGCAGAAGAAAATGTCCTTCAGATGTGTCAAAGATGCTCTTCATTCAGCAGGCAGCAACAAACGAGGTGGATTTTTTGAGCTTAGGGGAGCGACCGCAAAATCAGCAGCAAAATTTCTGCTTCTAGACATTAACTGAAAGTGATTTTAATGGGATTATGGAATGGTTGGGTTGGAAAGGACCTTAAAGCTCATCCCAGTGCATCCTGAAATGGGATCAGATAATTCCCACTATCCCAGGGTGGGAGAGATGGCAGGTCAGCATTATCCCAATTAATCCCTCGATCCCCTCCAGCAGAGCTCAGCTACCGGCCCTAACCAGCAAAACCCCAAGAATTTGGGATAAATCCCAAACCCACCATGCTTCCCGATATTTCCTGGTGTTCCCATGACCACAGGGCTGAGTTTTTCCTGAAGTTAAATGTTTTATGGCATTCTCAGGGGAATGCAGGCTGTGCCTTATTCCCCTCACTTCAATAATGGGGATCCTGCCTTGGAGCCCACAGGTTAATGAGTCCTTGCTCGTTATTTCCGTGCTAATGATGTTTAACACGGCCAGGACTGGATATTGTCTCTTTTGGGCTGTGATTACAGTTTGGATCTGGCTGGGTTGTTTTGATGCTTGGCTGTTGTGCAGAGGAGTCACAGGTATGGAAAAGGGGTGCAAAAATGGGACTGGGACAAGAGGATGGGGACAGGACACAGGAATGGGGTCACACTGCCAGAGGCAGGGATGGTGGGATATTGGGAAAAAAATCCTGGCTGGGAGGGTGGGTGGGGGGTGGTGGAATTCCCAGAGAAGCTGTGGCTGCCCCTGGATCCCTGGAAATGTCCAAGCCAGGTTGGATGGGATTTGGAGCACCTGGAGAGTGGAAAGTGTCCCTCCCATGGCAGGGGGTGGCACTGGATGGGCTTTAAGGTCCCATGATTGAAGATTTCCATGATTTTATAATTCTATGAAATTCTATTTAATTATTCTATATAATTCTATTCTATAATTCTATTCTGTATTCTAGGGGATGGAATGAGATGGGATGTAGGGCCCTTCCAACCAACCATTCCATGTTTCTATAATAAACCATTCCAAACAAAAAGAGTTGGAGGTTTGGGTTTGCTCCTGGTGGCCCACACCTTCCCAGGGTCTCCTCACTTTGGGATTTAAAAGCTGTTTTTTTGCCCTGTCTGAGCATCTCCACACCCCAGAGCTGTTGCAGGCCGTTTTTGGGGCGTTTTTGTCACAGCCTCCCTTTGCGGTGTCACCTCTGCTTGTTTGTTATTCACCGTGGAGGAAACGCCCCATTTCCCCCGGGGTAGGGGAAAAAAAAAACCCCAACCATCACTGGCCCCAAACTGGTTCTTGTTTTTGTTTCAAGCATCTGCAGAGGGGTGGTGGCTCCTGGGCGGCTCCTCTGAGGTGGCTGAGTGGCCCCAAAGTGCCCAAAATTGTCTCCAAAATTGTCCCAGCAGGGTCCCACCCTTCCCTAACCTTATTTTTGGGGTTGTTTTCCCCACTTTAGCGGATGCAGTAAGAGCAAGGGAGGGTAGGATCTGTGGGATTATTTAAAGGATTTTTAAAAGGATTTTTTAAAGGATCAGGGCTCTCAGCAGTCCCCCCTGCTCCCAAGGATCCTAAACATGAAGGATCTGAAGTGATTTTCTGCCTCTGGAGCGGGTCCTTTGTAAAAAAGGCAAAAACCAGAATTTTTTAGGCTGGAAAAACCCTCTGAGATGGAGTCCAGCCATTCCCCCACTGCTGTGAGAAATGAAGTTGAGTTTTTTGTTAGAATTTGAAAAAATTAATAAGGATAATAGGGGACAAAGGCAATAAAAAGTGGTAGTGTTGGGTGTTTTAGTTAAAAAGTGTACTTGTTTTTATGATATTTTTTAATAGAATATTTTTATATTAGTTAAATTATATATTTATATATTTATTAGTTAAATATATATTTATGTAGTATTTATTAGTTAAATATATATTATAAATGGTATTATATATTAATTTTTTAATTTAGTTTTTTATTATTTTGTAAGGGCTTTTTTTAATTTTAGAGTGTGTGCATTTGTGGTTTTGAGGGCTTTTTGTTGTGTGGGTTTAGCAGGTGACACTTGTTGACAGTCAAAGTGTTTCTAGTGGGGTTTTTGATGGGTTATGACATTTTTTGGAATTCTGTGTGGATAAGTTTTGGGTGTAGGGGCTTTTTAAATTGAGTTGTTTTATATATTAGAGGATGGGCGTTTTACTGTTTCTGATTAGAGGTTATTTTATTATACATCTAAAGTTTTGGGGTTTTTTTTCTGTCACCTTTTGGTGTCAGGGTTTGTGCGCTTTGGTGGGATATGGTTTCTGTTCTGAAGGTGCCAAGAGTGATTTCTTTGACAATGTGTCCTTCTCTCCAGCTTTGAGTTGTTATTTATTTTATTTTTGATTAGTGAGTAGTTAGGTGTTCATTTAGAGCTTTGGTGGGGTTTTTAGGGCTTCATTTAGGGTTTTGATTTTTGTTTTTTGTAGCTTTTTATGATTTTCTTATAATATGTAACAAGCTTTGGAAATATTTCAGTATAAAATTATATTTTAGTTATTGGAAGCTAGCTATAAGTATTTTAAAATAATAATACTAGTTATATTATAATTATGTCTGAGCTACAAAAAAAAATTAGTGATTATTTTTCAACTACGTTTGCATAATTAGTTACTTTTATAAAAGGGTAACATATATATATATATATAATATATATAAAACATATTATATATATAGTATTTATTTTATATATATATATAATATAATACATATCAATATAGGGTATTTTATTATATATTATATAATATATATAATAATAACATATTATTATATAGTATTTATTTTATAGATATTATGTATATAATATAATACATATTATAATATACAGTAATTTATGTTATAATAATATTTATAATATATATTATTATTTTATAGATATGATATATATTTTGGCAGCATTCCCCAGGAGATCTCCTTCCACCCTACCCACATCAGGCTGAGCTCTGTCTGGTTTGAGCCCTTTCCTGCCCAAAACACCAAAAATGTCGTGGTTTGACCCCAAATCACCCACGATATTTCCCCCTCCCCCCCAGGAGAGGCAGAAGGGAGAGCAAAACCCTAATTACACAAGTTTATGGCTTTTAGTAAGAAAATGGATGAGAGAATGATTTCACGCTCCAGGGCTTAAGTTGCAAAATAGATTTATTACTAAAACTGCTAAAAAACTTAAAGAAGGGAAGAACAAAAGGCAGAGGGCAAATTATGAGAAGGAGGAGAAAAAAACAAACGGTTTAAGACACTTGTTCCTCTCCCCACGTGCACAGGGAGAGCAGGGGATGGGATTTTCTGCTGGGTTCAAACCACGACATTTTTGGTGTTTTGGCTAGGAAAGGGTTCAAAGCACGGCCGGTTAAATCCGTGCCCTGTCCCGGGCATCCTCCAGCCTGCCAGAAACCCTGGGCCACTTGCCCGCGGACTGAAACCTCTTCCTGTGCTGAAAAACTCTCTGAATGCAAACAGAAAGTGTCGCTGGGGGCTGGGCTTGCGGGGCGGGGGACGAACCCGGCGCTGCGGGGATTTTTGGGGTCCGCACTGCCACCAGTGATGGTCCCACGGAGCTGAGTTCCGATTTCTGTTCTTTTTTGTGTTTTTAGGCAGTGAAGGGCCGGGAGGAGCAGACCTTCCCCTAGAGGCACAGATCGCCGGATATCGGATTCTGGTAACAAAATCCCCTCCTTGTGCTCCCCTCCTCATCCTCACACCCCGGCCGACCCTGGCGTGGTTCGTTCTCCAAACACTGGCACCAATGCCAGCCTGATTTTTTATAAATCTATAAATCTATAGAGCCTCTCTCCAAACACTCTAAACTTCCCTGAGATAAGCTTGAGCTGGGCATGCCCTCAGCTTTTCCTTAAAACACCCCAATTCCCTTAATTTAGGGCTTGTCCCATCACCCAGTGGTCTCACTGTGCCCTGCTATTGCGGGACATCCCCAAAAAAAACACATTTTGGAGCAAAAAAAAACATTTTGGAGCTGGCAGGCAGCCCCAGTCAGGCAGCAGGAAGATGTTTGTGGCTGGAGGAGCTGGAAGCTGGAATTGTGCTGCCTCTGCCAGCGCTCACTGCTGGGAGAAGGTGCCGGAAAAACACCCGTGATCCGGCTGGAGTGCCTTTAATGAGCATCCCCCGCCCGCCTGGGGTAGAAATGCTCAGAAACAGGAAGCCCCGGCATCCTGTTTAGCGTCTCAGTGTGAGAATTGGCAGCGGGGACAAAGCCAGGGTGGCCGAGGGACAGCGGACACGCGCTGGGCACCGATGATGGGCGGGGAATGAGTCCGGCACGGCAGATCGGGATGCTGGGGAGAGCCCGTTCCCGGGATTTGTTGGAACGGCAAATGCCAGGGCTTAGCTCAGCCGGGATCCTGGGGCTGCAGGCTGCGCTCTGGGTGGCCCCAGTGTCACCTAAGGGGTATCCCCTACTATGGGGACAATGGCAGCGCGTCCCCGCCCTGGGGTGGCATCTCCCATCCTGATCGCGGTGTGTTCCCGTCCTGATCGCGATGTGTTCGATGGCATCTCCCTTCCCTGGGGTGGCATCTCCTGTTTTGATCGCGGTGTGTTCCCGTCCCCGGGGTGGCATCTCCCGTCCTGATCGGGTATGTTTGTCCCGGGATGGCATCTCCCATCCTGATCGCGGTGTGTTCCCGTCATGGGATAGCATTTCCCGTCCTGATCGGGTGTATTCCCGTCCCGATCGCGGTGTGTTCCCGCCATGGGATGGCATCTCCCGTCCCCGGGATGCCATCTCCCGTTCCAGGTGTCCCGTCCCATGGCATCTGCCTTCATTCCCGGGTGCATCTCCCGTGCTGATCGGGTGTGTTTCCCGGGATGGCATCTCCCGTCCCGATCGCGGTGTGTTCGTGCCCCCGGGATGGCATCTCCCGTCCCCGGGATGCATCTCCCATCCTGATCGGGTGTGTTCACCGTCATGGGATACATTTCCCGTCCTGATCGGGTGTGTTCCCGTCCCGATCGTGGTGTGTTCCCATCCCCGGGATGGCATCTCTCATACTGATCGGGTGTGTTCCCCTCTGGGATGGCATCTCCCGTCCTGATCGCGGTGTGTTCCCATCCTGATCGGGTGTGTTTGTCCCGGGGTGGCATCTCCCGTCCTGATCGCGGTGTGTTCCCGTCCCCGGGTGGCATCTCCGTGCTGATCGGGTGTGTTTGTCCCGGGGTGGCATCTCCCGTGCTGATCGGGTGTGTTTGTCCCGGGGTGGCATCTCCCGTCCTGATCGCGGTGTGTTCCCGCCGGGATGGCATCTCCCGTCCCGATCGCGGTGTGTTCGTGCCCCCGGGATGGCATCTCCCGTGCTGGTCGGGTGTGTTCCTTTCTGGGATGGCATCTCCCGCCCTGATCGCGGTGTGTTCCCACCCGCAGCCCGCCCCGGGAGCGCTCCTGGCTCGCCCATGGCTAGCAACAACACTGCTAGCATAGCACAAGCCCGCAAGCTGTGGAGCAGCTGAAGATGGAAGCGAACATCGACAGGATAAAGGTGGGGACGCTCGGGAGCCGCCTCTGGGAATGCGGCGGGAGCGGGGATGCAGAGCTGGGGTGCTTTTGTGGACGATGCTCTTGTTAAAGTGATCCTGATGGTCCTGGCTGGAGGCAGGGGGAGATGCTCACCCTTGGGATCATAAAATCCGGGAATGGGTTGGTTTGGAAGGGACCTTAAAGCCCATCTTTTCCCAACCTCCTGCCAGGGACAGGTTCTGCTGTCCCAGATCGCTCCAAGCCCCAATGTCCAGCCTGGGCACTGCCAGGGTGTAGGGGGGAGCTGGAAGCATCACCTGGAGCCCTGTCCCTGTCCCAAGGCATCTCAGCTCCTTGCTAAGAGCTGAAATTCGGGCAGAGAAGTGCTCCAGGGCTGGGCTGAGCTCCAGGGCCTTGGGAGCCGCTGCCGTGTTTGGAATCAGGAGCGAGGTTGGTGGCTGAGGGCAGGAAATGCTGCTGGGGATGCTCTGCCAAGGGATGCGTGGGAGAGCCTGCAGGGATGCTGATGTCAGTCCTTGTCGAGTGAAGCTGGGAAGCTGGAATGGATCCCATGCCAGACCCAGGCTCAGAGTCTCAGAGAGGAACGCCCCAGCAGGGGCGTGTGCCCACCGTCCGCTCCGTGGTTCCATCTCAAGCACAAGTTCTCCCTGCCCTGCTGGGGATCATGCTGTACCAGGTGGATGTCCCAGCTCAGTGCCTTTCCCTTAACCCAGCCTCCTTCCCTTGCAGGTGTCCAAAGCAGCAGCAGACCTGATGGCGTACTGTGAAGCCCATGCCAAGGAGGACCCGCTATTGACCCCCGTCCCGGCCTCAGAAAACCCCTTTAGAGAGAAGAAGTTCTTCTGTGTGATCCTGTAAACCCTGGAGGAGCCTGACAGGCACTCAGGCCACCCTGAACACTGATGTAGAGTTTTTAGGAATGGGGACGACCTGCTGGTCCGCAGAATTTAAACAAAAATAAGTAAAAAACACGGCCTGGAAGCTACAGAGATGTGCATGTTTAAAAGAACCTGGCCACCTTTGGGGGAATCAGATGATCTGCATTGCGAGGCAAAAGATCTGAAGTCTGTAGAGTTGCCTAGAAAGAGAAAAACAAAACAAAAAAAAAATTAATCATGTAAAGAATAAATCTGTGTCACTTTTCTGCTCACAAAATTGTTTGATTGTTCCATATTTAAAGCACCAGAGCTGTGCTGAGCAAAGTTACCTGCTAAGGGTGTGTATAACCTTCTCGGAATGATGTTGTTGGTTTCTTTCCAAGCTAATATTTTTGATTTAAGCTGTCAGCTGTATAGAGACAGGTGAGGTGGCCGTGCTGTTACTCAGTGTTTGGTCTTGTGCTTTTTCATTCCTGGCTGTAGCATGGCAGTGGGGCCGAGGGGACAGCACCCTCCTGTGCCCCTCGTGCTGGCAGCTCCCAGCAAACCCCACTTTTTACCATTCTCTCTATGGTTAGCTTCGGTTCTGCGAGTAAAAGTGATTCCTGTGTCGTGCTTGGTGCTTCCTTACCCCTGTGATGACATTCAGTGGTAGTGCATGAGAGTTCCAATTCCGTTCATCTGCTCCAGACTTTTCTTTTCTAGCGTTCGGCACCACGTGCTGGTGGAAGGGAGGGGACAGAGGCCATTCTGAAAGCAGAGAGAGCTCCTGAGATGCCTTAGACGTGCCTGAAACGCCTCCTGCGACAGGGCAGGTGCCAGCCTGGGGGCAGGGGGAGCCAGAAATCCGAAAATCAAAGCCGACCGCTTCTTTCCGGGTCTTTCCTTTCTCCCACACCTCTGTGCCTGTGCCCTCCTCGCTTGGTCCCGCTCCTTCCCAGTTCCTGGGAGCACTTCCTTCCCTAGGGGCTGCTCTGGAATGTTGCTCCGTGCTGGGATGTTCTTTAGTGCTGGGATGCTGCTTTGTTGTGGGATGCTGGTCCACCGTGGGATGCTGGTCCATTGTGGGATGCTGCTTTATGGTGGGATGTGGCTCCACCATGGGATGTTGCTTTATGGTGGGGTGCTGCTCCTTTATGGAATGCTGCTCTACTGTGGGATACTGCTCCACTGTGGGATTCTGCTCCGTGGTGGGATGCTGCTCCCCCATGGGGTGCTGCTCTCTCATGGGATGCTGTTCCACTATGGGATGTAGCTCCATAGTAGGTTGCTGCTCCATTATGGGATGCTGCTCCCATGTGATCCTGCTCCCCTGGGATGCAGCTCGATGATGGGATGTCCCTGCCCTTTCCCACACCCCTTCCCTCCCGTTCCCGCTGCCCCCTCACCCGTTGGGAAGGGCGGGATGAGCAGCCCCGGGAGCCGTGGGGCCGCCCCTTCCCGGAGGTGCCTGATTCCCTGTTTACACACGGCCTGGGCTCCGAGCCGGGCTGGGGAATTATTCCCAGGTATTTTCATCCACTCTCAGCTCTCGGGGGACACACGCCACCTGTCTGGGCTCCACCTCGGGTCCGTGTTTTTGAGGACGTGGCTTGTCTCTCCTTTCTGCTGCTAAACCCCTCTCCTGGCTTTCCCCACTCAGCTCTCCTCCTGGGAAACTGGGAATCTTCACTTTGGGAATCACAACCTGGGGATTTATGTGCCACAGAGGGGTTTGGGGGTCTGCAGTGACCCCACTGAACCAGATCTGAATCAGGTGTGAGCTTAAAAATCCCTGCGGATCCGCGAGGGCAGCAGTCCTTAGGTACCTTTTGGTGACTCTTTCTAGCCCGTCAAAAAGTGCTTTTTGGTTTTTCTACCTTTTCATACTCTTTTTCTAGTTCTTCTACGGAGAAGGCCAGTTGTTCTCACACTGGGCTCCAAACTTTTGGCATCTGGGAATGTTTATAAGCCACGAGTAGCTTAGATGGTCCCAGCCCTCCCATGGTGGCTTTCAGCCCCCCACAATTCCCCAATTTTAATCTTTTTACTACAGTTTTAGGATGAGGGATGGATGAAGCGGTTTGCTCTGCAGCTGGTTTCACTCGTGGTGTCACCAGGCAGAGATGTAAATACCCCATCCTGGCTCTTGCCTTTCCTTTTTAATCTGATTTTTTGCCACAGAGAGTGAAGTGCAGCCCGTCTGACCCGGGGCTCCCACCCCACCCCTTCTCAAACTCTGTCGTAAAGTGATTTATAACAATTTTTTAAATGACTTGCCTCTTTTACAACTCGAATTCTTAATACTTAGACGATGACAAAATAAAACCTGCATGACTGTGGGGGAGCGGGGCAGGGGAAATTTTTTGAATTAACCCAAACTATTCATTGAAGGTGTTTTACATTGCTGGGCTTGATTTTGTGCTGGCTGTGGCGTTGCCATTGGTGTGCTGCCAGGTATTTCACCCCACTATTTCTATTTCCACAGATCTGCCTTTGTTAGCCAAGCAGAGATCGCTGCCAAGGTTGTTTTCCCCTCCTCACAACCAAAAACCCCTCCATCCCGATGCTGGATTTCCAGCCTGGTCTCACAAACGACATTCCACTAGCCCCCTAAGCTTTTAAAGAAAAAAAAAATAATCTGGAGTACTGGAAAAAAAGGACTTTTATTGTCTGCAGCACCCAGCAGGGTTTGGGGGAGGGGGTGGCTGTAGGTGAAAGACGGTCGTGGTGTAGCGCATCCCCATCCCACATGGTCTGTGTACTCGTTGGAAATAAACTTTTGGATTTGTTTCAAGCCTTTGGAGATGGTTCTCTGTGCCTCTGGGGAGGAGGGTTCCCGTGCTGGTGGTGGCTGGGTGCTGTTCCTGAGGGGGTTGAAGGGAGTTTTCCTGACAGGGAGGGTTTAGAAGGAGTTTTGGTTCCTGTCAGGGGAGGGAAAAGGAACTTTCTTGGGTTTTCAGCAGATTTTGTTCCCTGAGGATGAGCCAAGGCAGGGGAGAACAGCCTCATTCAGGATGGGGCATTGCTCCTTGCTCTGAAATTGAGAAACACCTAAAATTTCCAACTTCCATCCCTTCTCCCCTCTCTTTCCTTCTCCTCCCAGCCCTGGGAGTCAGCACAGGAACAAGACCAGAGGAGCTCATGGAGCTGCTCCAGGGCTGGAGCCCCTCTGCTCTGGAGCCAGGCTGGGAAAGCTGGGGGGATTCACCTGGAAAAGGCTCTGGGGAAAGCTCAGAGCTCCTTCCAGAGCCTAAAGGAACCTTATAAACAAGGACAGATTTTTATAGGGCCTGGACTGACAGCAAAAAGGTGTTTGAACTAAAAGAGGGTTGATTCAGACTGGGTATGAGGGAGAAATTTTTTTACGAGGAGGAGGTGAGGCCCTGGCACAGGGTGCCCAGAGAAGCTGTGGCGCCCTGGATCCCTGGAAGTGTCCAAGGCCAGGCTGGATGGGGCTTGGAGTACCCTGGGATGGGGATGTCCTGACATGGCAGGAGTAAACCGGATGATCTTTAAGGTCCCTTCCAACCCAAACCATTACAGGATTTTGTGATTCCATTATTCTTACTCTTTCTACTGCCAACACCCCTCTGATTATACAATCAAACATCCTCTGCTCCTACCAATTTCTCCACATCTTGAATTCTCACTCTGCTTTCCCAGGACCCCCAAGGGCGAGTGTTTTCCCAGCAAAGCAGCCGGACACAGCTTGAGGCTGCTCGGCCTCAGCTCATTCCCAGGGCTGGGAGAAAGGCACCCCCGTGGGTTCTGTGATAAACCCACCAGCGCTGAGCCAGCGTGGATCTGTGCAGCCATTCCATTTTCCAAGCATCCTGATGAGCAGCAGATCAACTCCCAACCTCTTCCATCCTTTTCCGTGCCCGTCAGAGCAGCCTGAAAGCAAAATGATGCGACAGGGAAGGAAGGAGCCAAGCTTCTCCTCGCCTGCCAGGCAGCTCAGCTGTTCCGAACCTCCCTGGCTCCCCTCCAGCTCCAACGCTCGCTCCTTTCCATCCTCACCTCCCCGGGATGCAGCTCCGGAGCGGCAGCACCTCGGAGCCAGCAGCATCTGCGGAACGGGAGGAGGCGCGGAGCATCCGCGGGGAGCGTGGGCGGGATGCGCGCCCCGCGCCGGGTCCCTAATGAGGAGAAACCCATCTGCACTAATTGCGTTCATTAGCTGCGATGGGGAGGGGAGAGGAGAGGCACTGAGATCCCGGGGATGGGTTTGCCCCGTGTGCTGTTACAGCGGGGAAAGGGGATGGTTCTGGAATGCAGAGTGGAATCCAGGATGGAATCCAGGGTGAAATCCCGGGTGAAATCAAGGGTGGAATCCAGGGTGAAATCCAGAGTGAAATCCAGAGTGAAATCCAGAGTTAAATCCAGGGTGAAATCCCGGGTGGAATCCAGGGTGAAATCCAGGGTGAAATCCAGGGTGGAATCCAGGGTGAAATCCAGGGTGGAATCCAGGATGAAATCCCGGGTGAAATCCAGGATGAAATCCCGGGTGGAATCCAGAGTGAAATCCAGGGTGAAATCCCGGGTGAAATTCAGGGTGGAATCCAGATGAAATCGGTAAATTCCATGAATCCAGATGAATCCCAGGATCCCGGGTGAAATCCAGGAGAAATCCCGGGTGGAATCCAGGGTGAAATCCAGGGTGAAATCCAGGGTGGAATCCCGGGTGGAATCCCGGGCTGGGCTGTTCGGAGCGTGATGAAGGCAGGAGGGGCAGCGAGAGGAGCTTTCACTGCCTCCATTCTTGTCTCTCTCGATGGCAGGGACGATGTGGGGCACTCGTGTGGCTGAGGACACTGTGGGGATGCTCCCAAGCTCCTTTTATCCCG
Source organism: Malurus cyaneus samueli (assembly GCA_009741485.1). Classification (NCBI taxonomy): domain Eukaryota; kingdom Metazoa; phylum Chordata; class Aves; order Passeriformes; family Maluridae; genus Malurus; species Malurus cyaneus. Next base: position 2,035,002 of record CM019218.1, on the reverse strand, counting down.
GCTGGAGCTGTTGTGCCTTCCTGAGGCACTGCTGGCACACGAGTGGCTCCAGCTGTGGGGTGGGAGAGGGACATTTCCTCAGGAACTGCAGGGACGGGACAAGGAATAATGGGCTCAGAGTGAAAGAGTGGAAGTTTAGGTTGAATAGATGGAATTCCTGGCTGGGAGGGTGGGGAGGCCCTGGCACAGGGTGCCCAGAGAAGCTGTGGCTTGTCCCTGATCCCTGGAAGTGTCCAGACCAGGTTGGATGGGGTTTGGACACCCTGGAATAGTGGAAGGTGTCCCTGCCCATGACAGGGGTGGCCCTGGATGCTCTTTTCCCACCCCAAACCATTCTGGGATTCCGGAATTCCATGAAAGCTGAAGGAGGCTGAGGTGACAGGGATTCCCTGCCCTCCTTAACCTACTCCAGAGGAAGCTGGAGGAGATCCAGCAGAACGATCCTAAAGGGAAAGGGAGGCACAAACCCCTCTGGATCCCCCTGGGAACACGAAAAGGGGGTGGCTCATCCCGGTGCCATCCTGCAGCGGGTGCCGGTGCCAGCTGGAGCGCCGGGAAGGGCTGGCACGGAGGGAAATGTCAGGATGAATCTCGCTTGGGCTCGTCACGCTGTCAGCGCCGCGTCTGCAAGTGCCACCCGAGCCAGGCGGGGGTGGGAGGCGGGAGCGATCCGCTCCTCAGCGCCTTCTCCAGGGAAAACCGCCCGGAAAAAAAAACCCCAACCTGGAACTGGCAGCTTTCATCCTGGCGGCTCCCTGCGCTGCTCACTTGCTCCCGGACAGATCTTCGCTCACCAGTGCTCCCAGTACAGCTCAGTGCTCCCAGTACAGCTCAGGGCTTCCCAGTGCTCCCAGTACAGTCCCAGTGCCGGTACGTCAGTATAGCTCCTAGTGCTCCCCAGTACAACTTAGTGCTCCCAGTACAGTCCATATTCTCCAGTACAGCTCCCTGCTATCTCACTATTTTAGTATAGCTCCGCAGCAGCTCCCAGCGCTGCAGTACGCTCAGGACTCCCAGTACAGTTCCGCGCTCCCAGTTACTCAGTACAGTTGCCGACTCCCAGTACAGCTCCCAGCGCTCCCAGTCAGCTCCCAGTACTCTCCGTACAGCTCCCAGCCAGCTCCCAGTGTGCCAGTACAGTTCAGGACTCCCTGTACAGTTCCCAGCTGCTCCCAGTGACCACGTACATTGCCGATCCAGTAGAGCTCCCAGCGCTCTCAGTGAGCTCCAGCGTCCGCACAGTACATTCAGCGCTCCCAGTTCCCCAGTAGAGCTCCGCGCTCCAGTAAAGGTCCCAGCGCTCCCAGTTCCCGTACAGCTCCCCGTACAGTTCCCAGCGCTCCCAGTACCCCGAATAGAGCTCCCAGTATCCCCAGTATAGCTCCCAGCGCTCCCAGCGAATACTCCCGCTCCCCACTGGGCGGACGCAGCACCGAGCCCCGCCCCCTCACCGGGCCACGCCCACCTCGGGCCCCGCCCATTCAAACCCGCCCCAAACAAGCCCGCCCACTCTCCGCTGCGGTCCGTCCCGCGGCGAGCGTCCACTTCCCCTCCCGGCAGCCCGTTCCCCGCCCTTTGATTGGTCAAAACTGCCGCCACTCAGAGCGCTGACCAATGAGCGAGCGGGATTTGGCGCGGGGGGCGGGCTTCCGCTTTTTCCGGTCCGTGCGGTGCCATCGGCGCGGCCTGAGCGGGGGAGGCGGCGCCGGGGATCGGGATCGGGACCGGGATCGGACGGGATCGGGACGGGACCGGGATCGGACGGGACCGGGATCGGGACGGATTCGGGATCGGGGCCGGAGCCGGCACCGGGACCATGTTCCGCCGCAAGCTCTCGGCTCTCGACTACCACAACCCCGCCGGCTTCAACTGCAGGGGTGAGGGGCTGAGGGGCTGAGGGAGGCCGGGGGAAGGGGGCTCAGAGCTTGGAGCAGCCCGGGATAGCGCAAAAAGTGCCCGTGCCCATGGCGGGGTGGATGGAATGGCCTTAAAGTCCCTCACCCAAACCATTCCGTTATTCCATGACTAAAGCTCATCCAGAGCCAAAATATCCCAGTTGGATTTGGAGGGAGCTGAGACCCCAGCTCTGAGTTCTGTCACAGCGTGACTGTGTCAGCCCGTCTGAACATCCCCGGAGCCTGGGAATTGTGGAATTCCAAATCCCAAACAACGAGATTTGGGATCAGCGAGCAAGAGTAGTCAAGGGAGGGAGAAAGGAGTCAGTGAAGGGAGAAAATGTGTGGCCACAGTGATTATGTCGTACTTTTTGGGTTGATGTTACATGTGTCGTGTTTGTCCAGAAAACAGAGTTAGAAACCAATTTCTCTTTATTTTTCATTTTTCTTCTGTTATTTTTTTCATTATTTTCATTTCTTTTCTTTCTTTTCTTATTGAAATTACAATTACATTCCAAATAAAAACAGTCTCTTGGCTGATGCCTTTTGATGAGGTCAGTTAGTTACAGTTTGAAAAATAAAAAATTTATTCAGGTTGATTCTTGGTAGAACAATTTTAATGGGTTTACTATATCTATATATTTTATCTATCTATCTATCTATTTATTCTACTATTATCTTCTATATATCTATATTATAATAGTTTATATATAGAGAAGATATATTTTATTTAATTATGATGATTATTCTATATTAATATAATTATATTCTTATGACCTATAAAGATATATCTGATACATGTTTTTATTTTTAATTTATATATATGGAGGGTTTTAATGGTAAAAGTGTGCAGAGGCATCAGGATTTGTATGAATTGGATCAAAACTTCAAATATTGGTTAATTCCCGCTTCATTTCCTTCTCCCCACAGATGAAACAGAGTTCAGGAATTTCATTGTCTGGCTCGAGGACCAGAAAATCAGACACTACAAGATTGAGGACCGGGGGAATTTGAGGAACATCCACAGTGATGAGTGGCCCAAATCCTTTGAGAAGGTATTTCCTTGCTCCAAACAATGGTGTGAATGATCTTTAACAGCTGCTGTAGTGGTGGAACAGAAATAACTCAGAATATTTGTCCTGATGGTGACATCTTACATTTCTAGGAATTTAAATGTATTGTTGAAGCCAAACTGAGGGAATTTGTGACGATGGGAGAATTTTGTACATATTTTTCTCTCAGCTTTGTTTGTTCAGTGGGTGGAGTGTCCATCCTAATCTGGATTTTTTTTTGCCTGATTTGATACAACAATTGAAGCAGAAAGAAGACTGAATGCAAATAAACAATTTTTTTCTGCATTAATGCTTCTCCTAAAGCAAAACGAAGGTGGATGAGGCTCCTGCAGGCCAGCATGTGGGGGAGATCATCCCTGCACTTTGTGCCATTCCAGATGGATTTTCTGGATCCAGATGGACTCTGGGTGATCTCTGAGCATTTGGAGTCACCACGAGGCTCTTGAGCTTTTCCCTTGGTTCCCATTTCCCTTCTCTGTAATTCCCCGTGCCTGTTCATCCCACTTTCCCCCCACTCTGGAATCAATTGCTGTGCTCACTGCCCAGGGTGTTTCAGCTTCTCTGGGTGCAGTCTGACAATAAAAAAAATGTTCATTAAAATGAAAATGCTGTTGCCAAATGTCAGAGTTAGATGTCAGCATGTCCTGGATGGATCAGATGCCACAGCAAGAATTTCACAGTGGCAGTTGTTAGTTAATAGTTTCAGTGACTATTCAGACAGCAGTTCTGTGCTTCTAAATGATTCATTCAGATTACTAAAATTTAATTTGTTTTCTCTTCTTTTTTCCTCCCCAGTACATGAAAGATGTGAACTGTCCCTTCAAAATACAGGAGCGACAAGAAACGGTGGATTGGCTTCTGGGCTTGGCTGTGAGGCTGGAATATGGAGATAATGGTATGGGGGAGTTGATTTAATATTCCATAATGGGAGGGAAATGGGGGTTTCTGAGTGATTTCACGCAATTCCAGGATGGTTTGGGTTGGAAGGGATTTCAAAGATCATCCAGGCTATGGGCAGGAACACCTTCCATCATCCCAGGTTGATTCCAGCCCCATCCAACCTAGCTGGGAATATTTCCAGGGATCCAGGGGCAGCCACAGCTTCTGTGTGCACCCTGTGCCAGGGCCTCCCCACCCTCCAGCCAGGAATTCCTTCATTTTGGTTTGGAGGATCTTTGCAGCATTCCCACTCCCTCTGTTCCTTGGACCATCCATTCCATGTTCCATTTACCTCACCTACAATATTTATTGTCAAAGAGGTGCTGTCCCAGAGCTTTGGGACAGCTCCATCCACTGCCATGTCTGACTTTCCTGGGAGCTTTTCTAGAGCTGGGAATGCGTGGGCAAAGAGTCCAATGTGCTGTCTCCTCCTTTAAGTATTCCTCTGTTTTCTTGCTGGTTCCTCTGGAGAATCACAGAGAGATTTGGATTAAAAGGAACCTGTAAAGACCTTCCAGTGCAACCCCCTGGGCAGGGCAGTATCCAGCCAGGCAAATCACTCCAAACCCCATCAGCCTGACCTGGTAAACGTTCACAAAGGGAGTCCTGCACTTGTGCAGGTGGCTCAGGTAGTTCTTCAGCAAGTCAGGGTTTTCCTTCAGCTGGGAGAGCAGCTTGGCAGTCTTGCAGGAACATCCTTCCTTCCTGGGAGGTTCCTGGAAGGCACAGGGCAGGGGGCACGGTGACAGGGGTGACAGGGACAGAGGGACCTCAGGCCTGGTGGGCTGGGCTGCCCCAGGGAGCAGCTTGGGCAGGAATTGTGCATTGCTTTGGGTTGGAAGGCCCCTTAAAACCCATCCCATTGCAATCCCCAGGAATGCCCAGCCTATCCTGGTTTTCTTCTCACTGGACAGGACCCACCCCTGCCTGCTGGGGTTGGGCAAAGGCTGGGAAGGCCCTTTTTTTGTCCCCATGGGTTCTTGGCCACCCAGCACCACCCTCCCTCACCTTTTTCTTGATTTTCCTGCCGACGTAGTACCCAAAGAAACCCGACAGGAACAGCAGGCTCAGGGCAGCAGTGCTCCAGTAAAGCACCCCATGCATGTGGGCACTGCCCTTGTGCTCCAGGGGAGGCACATCCCACACCAGGGTGGCCCAGGAGGGCGGGCACGAACGGCTGCTGCTGCCAGGGTAGAAACAGCTGAGCCCGAGGGCAACAAACAGGAGCTGCTCCAGGCTGAACATCCCACTGGGATCTCTGCTCAGGACATCTCTGTTTGGCACCCTGAGCTCTGGAAGGTGGAGCTGTCACCCCTGACTCTGTCACCAAAGGTGCTGTCACAATGCTGTTGGATGTGACATCAGCTGTGCTCCACCTGTTCCTAACACCATCACTGCGTGCCACCTTCCCCTGCCCAAATTGCCCTGCCCAGGACAGTGTCAAAAGTATCTTTCACTTTTTAAAAAAATAAAACACAATTCCACTTGCTTATTTTCACCCCAAACTCAGAGGAACTGTTTTCTTTCAGCTCCCTTGGGGCTGGAGCAGCATAATTGCATTTGTTATTTTATTTCTGGATGTAATCAGAAATTTATCCCCTTCTCCCTATGGGGTTGCCTCAGTGAGAACTGACTCTGAAGTGTATTAAATGCATGATATTTAGTGCTGCATTTATTCAGAGAAGTTATTCTTAGACCCCCTTTTTTAAAAAAAAAGGGAGTAGATGTGGAACCCTTGGGAAGTAGGACAAGGTTATGAAAAAGTGGAGTTAAATCTCCACACTCACAGCAGCTCCATTTCCTTGTGGAGAGAGTGGAAATACAAATGTTAATTACTGGTGGCAAAAGAACAACAGCTAAAATGCTGGTTTTGCATTTTTTAATTCCTTCAGGGCTGAGCTCTGCCCAAGACAAGGATGGGATATAAATAAATACCTGTGATCTGCAGAACTGCTGCTCAGTCCCTCATGATGGGCAGAACGAGCTGTTTGTTCCTTGGGATTGTGTGAAAAAAGGAGGAGTTGGGAGATTCCATCCTCCAAAGGTTCAGAAAATCCCTGCGTGGGCTCCGCCGGGTGCTGCAGTCTGGGAAGCAAATCCTGAGCTGCAAAAGTTTTATTTGCTGATCAGGACCAACATCATCCTGTAACTCTTGATCTTTGCATGAGGCTGATGGATTTTTAAAGTGGCAGATGTGGGAGATGCAGCTTTTTCAGCCTTCTGGGGGTCTCTCTGCAGGTGGGAGCTCTTAGGGCAGCTCACTAGAGTGCCAGCCTTTGGGATTTTTAATAGGGAGCTCCAAAATCTCTCTTTATAAACCCAGAAAGCTCCTGGATGATCACCACACCCCAAAAATCCATCTGTAACACCACGACTCAGTGCTCAGCTTTGAATGAGTTGTTTTTGCTGATGATCTCTGTGTTTTTTGCAGCTGATAAGTACAAGGATTCCACCCCTGATGGTGCCAAAAATGCTGACAACACAGCAAAAAACGCAGAGCCTCTGGTTAACCTGGATGGTGAGTGTGCCACAACCTCCTGGACCTGTGTATTCCTCAAACTGGAACTTGTTCAATCCTGGGATGAACATTTTTTTTCTTTTTTAAGCCCCTTTTAAAGGTTTAGGAATGCAGGGAGCTGAACATTGACACGAACAGCTTCGCTCTGTAAATCGAAAGGATTTATTTAAGAGAAATGGCAAGATGCCTTAAAAAATTAAAATATCCAAGGAAATGTGATGGCAGGCTGGTTACTTCCATGCTGTCAGGAATTTCGTGTTGCCTCAGTCTTCCCCAGCTGTTCCTGTCACAATAATTTAATTTTTTTTTTTGCCTGCTGAGCACAGTCACAGCAAATGGAAGTGGTGGGAAAGAGCTGCAAAAATCAACCCTAAATTCCTCAATTTAGGGGGTTTTTTTTTCCATTTCTCCATCACCAAAAAGGCAGGGATTGATCCTGCCCTCACCCAGCAGCACAGTGCAAAATAAAAATGTATAAAAATGTACAAAAGAGAATATCTGTCTGCAATTTGAAGATTTATTTTCCAACAGTTTGCCTGGTTTTGTAGCCCAGTGCTGATGGCTCTGTAACCAGATTAAAAGTTTTTTCTCACTGCTGTGTATCCATGGCCTTACAATCATGGAATTAAGGCTGGAAAAGCCCTCTAAGATCATCAAATCCACCAATTAACCCAGCACTGCCACTTTCACCACTAAATAATGTCCCAAAGTGCCACATTTTTGTTTTTTGATACCCCAGAGATGGAGATGAATTGTCCTTTCCCATCCTTCAGAGCAATCCAATACCATGGAGTCAGGAAACCAATTCTGCCTGCTGGAACCAGTTAAACCAGCATTTATTTTTAATGATAATCCTTTTCTTTTTAATGATAATGCTTGGTTTTTTTGCAGTGAATAATCCTGATTTCAAGGCTGGAGTGATGGCTTTGGCTAATCTGCTTCAGATCCAGAGACATGATGATTACTTGGTGATGCTCAAGGTGAGTTTCATGCTTTTCCCACCTCCTTTTTTTTCTTTCTTTTCCCCAGCACCTGCTATGTGTTCATAGCTTGAGGTGCAGCTACTGATAACTATGAATTTTTAGCCAAAAAAAGAAAAAAAACCATCTCTGTGTGTTTTCAAGCAGATAAGAACACAGGAAATAAATCATGGAAATTCATGCAGGGAGAATTATCCTGGTAAACAATTTTAGCTGAGTTCCTTAAGGAACATCCTCAAAGGAGAAGGTTCTATTCCAGTGCTAGAAATTAAGAAAAGCTTGAAAATACAGAAGTTAATGATGCCAAGGATATTTTAAAACAACATCCAAGGGAAGAGCCACAGTTTAAAGTTTCCTTCTTCTTTTGGTCCTGTGAACTCCTTACTCACTGTCGTTATTCTCTTCAATTTTGGCAACTAATTAATACTTTTAAATGCACTAAATTGCCTAATTAATTTTCTAAACCATCTTTTTTATGCCTTTAAGAAAATTTCTGGCTCTATGCTGGAACTCTATAGATTTTGGATCAAGCCCATACTGTATTTTTTAAAATAAAAAGTACATTATTAATGAGAGTTCAACAATCCCAAGTTCCTTCTTGATCATGTCATTGTATGGGAATAGGTTGAATTTTGTTTGGCATTAAAATAAAAGCATTTCACTGAAAAAAAAATCATAAAATTATATTCATGACAATAGTTGTCATATTTGCTAAATTTATTTTGGAGAAACCAAATGCTGTGGCTATTGAAATTTATTTATTGTGTGTAAGTCTGCAACTCTTGGAAGAATATGATGGTGTCTTGGTTTCTTAAGGAATTCTCAGCCATTTTTTTCTCCTTCTCTCCAATATGGTTTCCTATTTTCCCTTCCCAAAATATCCTTCATTGATCTTTAAGGAGCGTGGTGATCTCATACATCAAACCCCTACCAAAAATCACCTCAAAACCCCACAAAAATCACCTCAAAACCCCACAAAAATCAGTGCAAAGGGATATCAGGTAGGGAGGGGAGACCCTGGGAATGGTGATATCGAGGGTTTGCAGGATGAATGAGCTCAGCTCTACCAAAATTCCTTCAGATCTTCTCCCAGGATTGTCTCAGGGCTGGCAAATTTTACTGGATGCATCAAATGCTGAATAAATATATTTACAATTCTGTCACTGTTTCCACATTTTTAGTCTTCCCTTTTTTCAGACAGATTTGGGCAAAACCAGCCTGAAATTTTTTGCTTTTAATTGCAGTAAGAGGAGATTCCTGCAGTGAAAATCCATGTTCCAGGAACAATGCAAAGCTGGGGTTTGGGTTGAGATGCTGATATGAGAAAGTGTCAGTCAAAATCTTAATTTTCCACCTCAATAAGCAGGTTTGCAAAGAATTTCTCATCACTATCCAGGCTTGAACACTGGGGAATTGGTGTTTGGGGAGAGCCAGAGGGTGCAGACACACCACAAACATCTGGCCAGGGTCTGCAGAGATTTAGATGCTATTTTCTTTGTTTAAATCTGGCAAGTTGATCACAAAGCACCTGTGGAACACAGATAATCCATTTTCTAATGCCAGAAGCACTTGGAATTCTCTTACACAAGGTCTGGTTTCTCTTGGAATGAAACTCTCCATCAAATCATTCCTTTGTCCAGGCCACTTCCTTCAGTGAATGATTTCTAGAAATATTTAAGTGACAACTTTTTGGTGTCAGCTCAATCCTGACTCAAACTGGGAGAAATCCCGGAGAAAAAACACGGAGCTGCTTCTGTCACATTTGGCTGCTCATCAGGGAAAATCTGAGAAATGTGTTGGACAGAGCCAGTTCTTCTTTCCTGTTCAAGTTTGCCTGCATGGTGCTCCTGCAGTTATTTTTGGAGGCATTTGGAGCTGGGGGTATCAGTAACTGATAGCTCTGATAGGATTTCACCCCATGTGCTGCAGCCAAGGAAAACAGATGAGCACTGGGATTGTTCAAAGTCAAGGCTGGTCTTGTTCTGTTCCTGAGGCTAAAATTAATTCAGCTCTCAGTCTTCTCCAAGCCTGGAAAGCCTTGCTCCAGGTTTTTCTGCACATGGGAGATGGTTCAGCACCTCCTAAAGATGCTGTCAGCAAGATTTCCTTCCTGAGGCAGAATTTCCTTCCCAGAGCAGCTGCAGTGTTAAACCTGTGAGAGCTCAGGAAAATGAGATTGGTGCTGCTGCTTTGGGGTTGTGATCAACTCATCTTGGAGTTGTGGATTTGTTTAGGTTGGAAAGGATTTTTAAATCTTTGAGCCCAACCTTTCCCCAGCACTTCCAGGGCCACCACTGCCCCACGTCCCCAATTGCCACATCCTCAGGGCTTTAAATCCCTCCAGGGATGGAGACTCCACCACTATGAAACCCTTTCCAATGCCTGTCCACCCTTCCCATTAATAAATTTTCCCAAATATCCAATCTAAACCTCCCTTGGCACAACCTGAGGCCGTTTCCTCCTTTTCTTGTCTCTTGTTCTCTGCAAGAAGATCCCAACACCCACCTGGCTCCTCCTTCCTGTCACCTTCCTTTTCTCCAGGCTGAAAATCCCAAGCTTTCCAGATTATTCCATGTATTTTGCAGCTCCTGTCCCAGCAGTGACAGGAATTAATGGTGTGAAATGAATGTCCTTGTCACTTCTGGTTAAGCTGCCTTGCACACCTAAAATAAATAAAATCCCACACGCCAAGATTATTCCTAAATGAAAAGGTTTAAGGGCTGAAAGAGTTTTCCAGAATAATCTTCCACGCAGAAATGGGTTGGAGGTTATAATTTTGGCTCGTTTTCCTTTGGAATTGCTGAGAAATGCCTCAAGGCATGAATTAATTCCTGTCTCCTTTCCATGTTTTTCCCAGGCCATTCGGATCCTGGTGCAGGAGCGCCTGACGCAGGATGCCATAGCCAAGGCCAGCCAGTCCAAGGAGGTTTGTACCACACTGCACAGCTCAGGGTTAATTATTCCACATTAATTAATGAGGATAAAGGTTTGTCCCTCAGTCAAAACCAGTTCTGTTCTAACATTTCATTTGAGAGGCTGCTGGAAGCTTCCTTTATCCCAACCATTCTGATTCCAGCACATCCAGGGGGTTACAGGGAGTGGTTTACAAAGCTGTTTTTATTCCATTTGAATACAAATACACCTGAGTGAGATCTCATGGAATAGCTCTTCCCTGAGTTATTTTCCAGAGGATTATCATAGCTGTTGAATGCAGGAGTATAGTGTGAAAAGAAATGCTCCTTTCTGGCTTTTCCTTGGAATTTTGGCTGCATAAAGAGGTTCAGACATTCCTTGTATGGAGTGTTTTGCTTCATGTGGACACCTCATATGTGTTTGAGGAATGGGATGTTGGAAATCCAGCTCCTCCCTCCTCTCTCCCCCAAAAAAAGAGGTGGTGAAGGAAACTCCTGCCCTTAAACTCAGATTTTTGCAAAATTCCTTGGTAATAACGAGCTGTCTGTTGGGAAGATGTTCCAGGGGATGACTGTGGGTTTTCAGTTTGTCCTTTCTCGGCATTCCAACTCCTCTCTCCAGCATTTGGCAGAGCTGGGAGATATTGGGAAATGTTGGGAAAGGTTGGGGAAGCCAGCCTCACCTGCCCTGCAGGTATGTGAGCATCCCTGCCAAAGCAGCTGGATCTTCTCAAAAACCAAATTATTTTTTTTTTTTTTTTGGCAGCTGCTCACATAGTCCATAATTTATTTATTTATTTATTAATATCATCCTGCTGATGTTGTTTTCCAAGTGGGAATCACAGGTGCTTCAAGTTGCTGGAATTGCCAGAAGCATTGGAAGAGTAAATCAAAGCTCTGGACTTGTAAATCCATAAAAGAGCAGGAAAATGGGAAAATAGCTGAGCCTGTTGTCTTCATTTTGGGTTCTGCAGTGTTAATAAAAAGCAGCTTTTAGTTGGTGTTTTCATTGCTGCACAGCAGGGATCAAAATGGGATTTTCTTGCAGGAATGGGGATTTTTTTCCTGCCAGGGAATTGTTGGTATCTATAGGTCTTCAAAGCATCATCAGGGCTGAGATGTTTCCCTCTGTGATGCAATCTGGGAGTCTTAGGAATCTTAGGATGCCACATTCCAAGGGATGTGGAGAAAAAATGGAAAATTTGTGCCAGCAGAGTCCATCCACGTCATCATGTGCCAGGGGAAAGAAGGAAATATCTCCAAAGCAGAGAGCAGGTGAGAATAAAAAGAAAATTAGAATTATCATTCTGGTTTTGACTGATTGTTAATGGCCAAAATTTTATACAATTTTTGTACAAATTTTTTCATGAACAGAATTTTTAGGGGATGAGGCTGGAAATGGAAGTTGTCTGTGTAGTTTCAGAGGAAAAGGTGTTTTTTATTTGGCTTTATTCCCTGTTTGAAGCTGCTGCACAGAGGATCATGAGCTTGGTGTATTTCTAGGATGGGCTGGGGGGATTCCAAAGCAGCTTCCCAAAAAGAATCAAACTCAGGGAATGTGGGAAGAAAGGAGGGTAAGGAATTTGCTGCTACCAGGTGACACTGAAGGAACCTTGGGGAATTCATCCACAAAGAACTGGGAGGAAAAAAAAAAGACCAAAGTGGCACAATTTTTCCTGCTGGTGTGACTTGAGAACACCCCAGGTTGGCAGGGGGGAGCTCTTTGCAGCCTGAAGCACAAACTTCATTTCTTAAAAAATCCCTGTAGGAAGTCTGATATTTCTGGAATCTTTTTGAAGTGGCATTAGTGGCATTTTTATCACCAATTTTGCCAGTGGAGATGGATTTTTTGAGCCTGCAGTTGGATGTGGATTTTACTGTAAAGGCCATGGAAAAACCCCACTTTTTGAAAATGGGTTGCAGCCACCAGTTTGTGTTTAATGTGTGTTTTGATCAACTCAGATTCTTTTTTTTTTTCTCCCATGTGTATAAAAGCCTTTAAAGGAAATCCTCACTGTCTAAAAGCTTTACAGCCCCATCACTGCAGAAATTAATGGTATTGAACTCCAGGGTTTTTCTTGTGCCAAATACAAGGCTTTTGGCAAATGTTAAAAATCAACTAAGGGTAGGAAAAGCAAATTCTAGGATTTGGAATGTTTACATCTAATTTTAAGTGCACGTTGAAGCTCCTTGAGTAAAGATTTAGTGTGACCACTCCTCTGCAGCTGGACACAGAAAGGAAACAGAAGAATGCTCAGAAATGGCCACTAATAAACTATGCCTTTGAGTGTTTAGAAAATGGAATATTTACTTTATTCCTGAGCTTAACACTCGAGCAGATGCTTCTGGTGATGTTGTGAGCTCAGCAAAACTTGATTACAGAAAATTTCTGCAGCTCTCTGCAATCAGCCCCTGCTCAAAGGCTGGCAGCTGTTGAAAGGCAGAAGTTTCTAAGAAAGCCCAGTTTTGTTTTCCTGGGAAGCTGCTGGATTGGGGGATGGCTCCCAGTCCTGCTGTTGGCCTTTTAAGGATTGAATGCAGGCTCTGTGTATCCAATGGGGGATTCTTGAGCAGGAGGATTTTTCTTTAATAACGCTCTGGGTTTGGTGTTTCAGGAGGCAGAGGGATTTGTTTAATCAACCCCAGTGAGTGTTCAAACTTGTCACACATTTTTATAAAAGCAAACCCCACATTTCCACCCCCCACCCCTCAGTTACCTGCTGAAGTACTTGATTTTATTTACCAGACATCTAAAATGATATTTTTAAATTTTTTTTTCTTTTCCCAGGGTCTGCCTGTTGCTCTAGAAAAGCACATTCTTGGATTTGACACGGGAGGTGAGCACCGCTCCTAATGTGACTTTTAAATGGGAATGTTTGCCTTTGACAAAGTTATTACTGTCAAATCCAGGGCTGATGTGGACAGTAAAAAACGCTGCAGTGGAAAGAATTCCTCCCTCCCAGCTGGTTATTTACGAGCACTCCTGAGCATTTTGGGTTTGGAACAGCGAAGCCTAAAATCCAAATTGTTGGAATATGTTTAAATAACAGCTTTTAATGGCAGCCCGAGGAATGCATCCTCCTGCTGTTTGTAAATCCTGCTGCTACCAGCAGAGGACATCTGTGCTGCTTCCACGGATTTTAGCTGCCTCTTTTTCCTAAAATCTCATGGAGGCAGCTCAGGTTGGCATGACCTGATGGATCTTTTATGAGAAGCAGCCAGCTGACCTGGGGTTCCACGGGTCTGGCTTTGTTTTTGTTCCACATCACCTAAATCACTGCTTGGAATGTTTCACACCACCCTTCCATGGGAGATTGGGTTGAAATGATCTTTAAGATCCTTCCAGCCCTGCCTGTGATTCCCTGATTCTCTGACGCTGAGCTGCAGAAAACTGGAGGAAATTTTGGAGGCTACCCCATCTCTCTTTATCAGGGAAAGTTGTTCCCTATTTTTCCAGCCTGCTACAAAGCACACACCATTAAAACGTCCTTAAATCCCTCCTGGGAGCTGCAAATTATGGATAAAATTATTGATAAAATGATGGGTAAAATCAAAACTCCTCTCTCTCCCCTTCCCCAGATGCTGTTATCAACGAAGCTGCCCAAATCCTCCGCCTGCTGCACATCGAGGAGCTCCGGGAGCTGCAAACCAAAATCAACGAAGCCATCGTGGCTGTGCAGGCCATCATTGCTGATCCCAAAACTGACCACAGACTGGGAAAAGTGGGGAGATGAAGGGAGGAAAGCTTTTAGCCCCGGGTGTACTTAGTGCAATTAGGAACCACCACCTCCAGCTCCCACTCTGGCATGCAGTTTGAAACGGGATTATTTTCCTGTTTGGAAAGAAAACAGGAAATGGAATTCTGACTTCTGATGAATTACCGTATTTTTTTTTCTTTAAATAAATGAAATTGAGGAAAACAGACAAATTGTTATGATGAGCTCTCAGTTGGCAAATAGGACTTTTTTTTTTTGTCTCTTTTTCATTGTGTTTGGCTTTGTGCTGAGGGGAATGTTACATAAAATCCTCTTTTCCTAAGGTCCTGCCCTAGGAACAGCTTGCTTCTGGCTTGCTTGCTGCTTCCCTATGCTGAAACATTCCCCTGCCTCTGAAATACCAAAAAACTGAACCCAAAGAGCAACTTAAACCAACCTTTTTTTTATTCAATTATTGAAGTAACCTAGAAAAAGTGAAGCATTACAACGTAACTGGTATTTCTGAACATGTATTGGTCTACACTGGGTAGGTCTAGGAAGGCACTTGGAAGACCCAACAAGCATGACCAGCTCAATTCTAGCATATTCTTCTAATATAAATACTAAAAGACATGCATGGAGGCAGTGGTGAAAACACAGAATCATCCTCTGGAAAATCTTCAATGCCTTTGCCACATCCCATCCCCTGTTTTTGCAGGATTTCAGAGCACGCACAGTCTCTGTCTTCAGGGCTGTTTGTTATTTAGACCCAGCAATTTACTGCATCCAAAGCTTCCCATAGGCACTTAAATTTTTTGTGGATAAAAGGACCTCTCGGTCAGATTGTCAAAACTCTGAAAAATGAAACTGTTCTTCCAATAAAATAAAATGCTGGAGTAAAAAAAAAGCTACATTTTAAATCTTGCGTGAGCAAGAGTTCGAGTCATGGCCTGAGCTCCCCAGGGCCATTTTTTTGGTGATATCTCAATGTTTTCCACTTGGTACAAAAATACAGTAGTAAAGTCTTGAGGTATAAACTATAAAAAAATACTTTTTGCAGGAAAGCAGGGCACCTCGCTGGCCTTGGTGAAGGACTTTTCCCCCCTTGTATGCAGTGACAGTTTTCTGGGTCTGAAATTCTCCTGGGTTCAAAGATGGTCGTTGTTTCCTTGAAATTYGAGTTACTATTTCCTTGCTGCAGGGAGAAATGGGGATTTTTAGCATATCAGGCACCCAGCAGCCATCAGAATTCACAAAGGGATGGGTTTTGGGGGGGTTTTACCTCCAGGGCAGTAGGGATAAACTGCTGTTATTCCATAGAGGTGGGATCGCTGCTCTGGAAGATATTCATCAGTGAAGGAGCCAGTTTCTTTGTTCACAGCTATCACCCCATCCCTGGTGAAAAAAAAAGGTCGAGAAGTGTTTTAGTCACCTGTGAAATTTGGTTTTTTTCCCCCTCTGTGTGTGTGTTTAAGAACAGGCAGCTGAAAAGCTTGGTCCGAGCACCTGCAGGACAAGTGGAAAGAAATTTTGCCCCATAAAATCCCCCTGCAGCTCATTCAGTGCATTTCTCTGTGATGATGCAGCCACAGAAAAGAGCCTTCCAAGGAGAGATTATCTCCCTGAGAGTCTCCTCCAAGCGAGTGTGGCAAACTCTTAAGTGCTTGTTGTAATCCGAGATTGGATGGGAGTTGTGAGAGCTTCCAGCTGGAGTGGGAATAGAGGCAAATTCCTGATGCCGAGGCAGAGGGAACGGCTGAGGACAGGATTTTTTCTCTGACCTGCCTAGATTCAGAGATTTCAGCCAAGTTTTAGCTTGAAAAAAAAACCCAAACCACCGTTTCTGTCCCTCCCAGGGAGCTGCGTTTGTGTATAAACAACTGCTCCGTGCTGAGATTTACAAGCAGAGCTGCTGAGGCAGACTCAGGAGGCTCTCCAGGGTTTGGGAATTCTCCTGGGGAGGGCAGCTCAGCATTCCCAGCCGTGCAGGGGTGTTTTTTTCCCCCCTCTCACCGTCTCCAGTCCGTGTGGTAGAAGTGGTTGGCGTAGCTGATGATGCTGAAGGGGTAGTTGAGGTTGTTCTGGATGAGGCGCCGGCCGGTGCCATCCGGGAATGTGCATTCCAGGTGCTTGGTGCCTGTAAAACGCCAGGTATTTGCCATGTCCCAAAAATACCACACCAAAGAGGTTTTTTGTGTTTTACAGAATCACAGGGAGCAGCTCCTGGCCCTGCCCTGTGCACACCATAATCCCACCCTGGGCATCCCTGCAGCGCTGTCCAAACATTCCTCATGGCCATGCCCATCCCCTGGGGAGCCCGGGAAATGCCCCAGGAACTTTCCATGATTTACTCCATTCTGAAACAGCTTTTCAGCCCAAAGATGTAGAATCATAAACTTCAGGTTGGAAAAACCCTCTAAGACCATCAATCCAACCATATCCTGCACTGCCAAGGCCACCACTGCTCCGTGTCCCCAAGTGCCATATCCACACTGCTTTTAAATCCCTCCAGGGATGACTCCACCACTGCCCTGAGAACAATATTTTCCACAAAATAACATTTCCTAAAATCCAATCTAAACCTCCCCTGGAACAACAGTGGAGCCCACAGGTAGCACTGGGTTGAAGACATCCAAAACCTCAATGTTTTTCCCTCGAGGCTCAATGTGACATTCTCTGGTCCATCCTTGGGGACATTACCTGCATCTGCCCAGCACAGCAGCTTGGAGAAGGGGTCAAAAGTCAGCCCATTGGGCAAACCAATGTCTGTGTGCACCAGGACCCTCCTGTTGGCCCCGTTGACAGTGGAAGTTTCGATTTTGGGAGCTTCACGATTCCAGTCCGTCCAGTAAATGTTGCTGGGGAAATAATGCACAAACAGGGCACGGCAGAGTGAGGAGTGGCAGGAGATTATCCTGGTTCTTGCCAGCAGCAAGGCCTGGTTTTCCCCTTATCAGTGCTTGGACCATCTTTATTTGATTAGGGGAAAAAAACCTCTCCAAGCAAAGCAGAATATCAAACATATTTATGACCCCAACCACAGTTCCTCAACGAGGGCGAGTCATAGGAGCAGCACATTTTGTATCCCAACAGCACCCTGGAGGCACAGCTGGTGTTTCCAAAACTCAGAATAATCTACATCCTGATACTGAAACAGCAGCTTCAGCCAAATCCTGAATTATTAAATAAAAAAGGGGATGAGGGAAAGAACCAATCCGAGCTGCTCCCAGGTGCATCCCAGTTTTGCACCTAGCAAAATGCCCGCGGAATGGCCGCCCTCACCCTCGGACGGGGTCCACGGCGATGGCGCGGGGGTTGACGAGTTCGGTGTCGAAGAGCACGCGGCGCTCGGAGCCGTCCAGCCGGGAACGCTCGATCCTGTCCAGCCCGCTGTCCGTCCAGAACATGGCCCGGCGGAGGTGATCCACAGCCAAGCCCTCGGGGCTGATGAGCCCTGCTGGGGGATGGCCACGCTCAGGGATCCCTCGGGCATCCCAAAGGGATGGGAGATCCCCTGTCATGGTTTGAACCCACAGGCACCCGTGACATTTCCCCCCCAACCCCCGGAGAGGCAAAAAACCCTCATTAACACAAAGATTTATGGCTTTCAGATAAGGGACTGACAGAAAGATTTCACGCTTTGTGCCCTTGCTGGACATGATGAAGGAGATTTCCAGAATCTTCTCATAAGAGGAATTTCTTGTGGTTTTTCCCCACCACTAAAAACTGAACCTAGCAAAACCACAACCCCAGAGCTGCGATGGGACAGCAGAGGTGGCTTTGGGCGGGTGACACGGGGACAGGAGTGCACCTGAGCTGATGATGGTCTCTGGCTCTGAGCCCGGCTCCAGCTGCCCGGCTGATGGTCCGGCCGGCCACGTCGGTCCAGTAGATCATCTTCTCACGGCAGTCGTAGTCGATGCCCACCACGATGGAGCCCTGCCAGGGTCGGGATGGGCACAGGGTCAGACCCTGCCAGAAGACTCCATCCTCATTGCACTGAGAACAGCCTGGGACACGCTGTGAGTGGGGAGTGACACCCAAACCCCATTTCCCCAGAAAAACCTGGCTCTAACGGGCTCCCACTGCTCCCTCCCAGCTGAATCCTGCAGCACAGGATTCAGGGCAGCTGGTGCAGCTTCACACCCACGTCCAGATGGATCTGAACCCTTCACCTCAAGGAGAGGCCGCTCCAAGAGCAAAGCCAGCCCGGGGAATGACCTTGGGGACGGGAAGAGGGAACACTTGGCAAGGTCTTTTCTGTCCCCAGGGTGCAGGAAGGGTCGTGGCCCAGATTTCAGTGTTCCTCTGCCTTGGTCTGATCTGGCTGGAGATGCACATGGCCCGGCTCCAGGAGGAATCCAAGCAAGGGAAAAGGCAAGAAAAGCTCTGCAGCTGGAAGTGTGGGCTGTGACTGACACTGAACAGCTCTGAGAGCCCTTCATGGGCAGCGCCAGGTCTGGGACCTGTCTGGGACCTGTCCCTCTGCTGGGATTGGCTGGAGGGAGGTGAAATGGGATCCACAGGATCCCAGAGTGGTTTGGGTTGGATGGGGCCTTAAAGATCATTCAGATCCACCCCCAGTCATGGCAGGGACACTTTCCACTGTCCCAGGGTGCTCCAAGCCCATCCAGCCTGGCCTTGGGCACTGCCAGGGATCCAGACAGCCACACAGCTTCTCTGGCACCCGTGCCAGGGCCTCCCACCCTTCACAGCCAGGAATTCCTTCCCAATATCCCATCCATCCCTGCCCTTCATCCTCCCTTGTCCTGTCACATTTATCAAAAGTGCCATCTCAGCACAAAGCCAGCGCAGCCAATGTCCCCAAACACCAACATCACCCTCAAACTCTGCCAGCTGAGTGACCCAGAGAGTTGTGAAAACACCGAGGAGCAGCACCAGCCTGTCCCAATCCCTCTCTGCCCCTTCTGCATCCCCTCCCCACCCCGAGATACCGTACATGCAGGGACAGCAGGGTCTTGGCCGCCTCCTTCTGCAGCCGGGTGCCGTTCAGCGGGAGGTACCCGATCTGCTGGCCCTGCGCGTACAGCAGGAATGTCCCCGTGGCCGGAGGGGACACATCGGGCCGGGGCTGGGGCCGGACACTGGGCGGGGCCACACTGGGCAGACCTGGCACACAAATTGAGGGGACAGTGGTGGCTTAGGGAGCGCTGTCCCCTCGGCTCCGCAGCCATTCCAGGGTCACGGCGGGGCTCTTACACGGCGGGGTGGTGCCGGGCTCCGAGCGCGTCCCCGGGATCTCCCTGCCGCTCTGCTCCACGCACCAGCAGTAGCCGCTGTCCCCGTGGCACTGCAGCGGGGTGAAGTCCCCGCCGCTGTCGCACTGCGGCACGTACTGATCCCCGCGGGGGCTGCCCCCGTAGTGCTCCAGAAGGCTCTGCCGCCAGCGCTCGCACATGCTGGGGGGCCTCTCCGTGGGCTCTGGCACGGGGAAGAGGGGACAGTCACCCTCTGTCAGCCTCCCCGCTCGGGGGGACTCGGGGCTCTGCTCCCCGGGGTGGCACTGACCTGTGTTCCCGCAGCGTGGAGGGGTTGTTCCCGGTGCCGTCCGGGTGCCGGCGATCTCCTGCCCGGCCGCATCCACGCACCAGCAGTGTCCGGAGCTGCCGTGGCACTGCAGGGGCCGGTAGCGYCCCTGCTCGTCGCACTGGGGGATGTGGCCGTCGCCCACGGGTGCTGGCCCTGGTGGCACCTCCCGCGGGTACATCCGCGCGTGTTCGCAGGGTGTCAGCTGCTGGATGGATTCTGCCGGCGGCAAATCCCCCATGCCGGGATCAGGAGGAGACACGCTGCTTCCCCAGAGCTGCTTGGCACCACTTCGCCCCGGTGTTCCAGCACCCCTTGGTTTGGGGTGGTTCAGGGTGCCCTGGACACCCCATAGATGTCCCCTCCATCCCAATGGCCACAGCCACTGTAACCCCATGGGCCAGGGCACCCTAAAACCCCAGGAACCTAAAAACCTCGATGCACCGCTCATTGACAGCACCCTGCCCTCAGGCCATGGCAGTGGAGCCCCAGCCGGGTGGTTGAGGGGTCACAGAGAGGATCACAGAGAGGGTCACAGAATCCTTAGGGTTGGGAGGGACCTCTGGACATCATCCAGCCCAACCTCCCTGCACAGGCAGGGTCACCTGGAGGAGGTGACACAGGAACACACCCATGTCAGGCTGGAATGTCACCAGAGAGGGACACTCCACTCCCTCCCTGGGCAGCTGTTCCAAGGGTCTGCCACTCTCAACACACAGACATTTTTCATCATGCTGAGGTGAAACTTTGTGCATTTTAGTTTATGGGTCCCCTCCACTTGCTGTGGCCACACTGTCCCCAGGGGCTGGGCCAAATTGAGCTGCCAGTGGGATGTCAATGACCTGACCCAGCTGCCCTGGCCCTGGAGCTGGCACTGACCTGGGCTCCCGCAGCGTGGAGGGGTCGTGCCCGGTGCTGTCCGTGTGCCGGCGATCTCCTGCCCTGCTGCATCCACGCACCAGCAGTGTCCAGAGCTGCCGTGGCACTGCAGGGGTCGGTAGCGACCCTGCTCATCGCACTGGGGGATGTGCCTGTCACCCAGGGGTGCTGGCCCCGGTGGCACCTCCCGCGGGTACATCCGCTCGTGCTGGCACGGTGTCAGCCGCTGCGGGTTCCCTTCCGCTGCTGGAAAATAAAAAGAGAGGAGGTGAGGCTGGGGAAGCCGTGCCAGGCACAGGAGGCACGGGGGTGAGCGGGCACCTCACCGTAGGTGCACTGGAAGCCGTCACCCACGTAGCCAGGCTGGCAGCGGCAGGAGAAGGAGCCCGGGCTGTTGTAGCAGACGGCGGCCGGGTGACACGGGCTTTCGGCACACTCATCCACATCTGTGCAGGGCGAGATGGGGTCAGCGGGACAGGGACATCTCAGCAGCCATGTCTGGGGTCCCTCCCGTGCCCCCCTTACCTGAGCAGCGGACACCATCGCCGGTGTAGCCGGGGAGGCACTCGCAGGTGGCGCGGCCGTCACCGCGGGACAGGCACCGCGCACGGTCGGCTGGAGCACAGGGACGCCGCCCATCCTCGCACGGGTCACTCGGCGGTGCCAGCGCTGTGGGGACAGGGAAAGGGTGAGCTGGACACGTCTGGGGGGCACAGGAGTGGGGACACCCCGAATTAGGGATGGCACTTACGCACACACGCGTGCCCGTCACCCGCCGGCCGGTACCCGCCGCGGCACTCGCAGCGGAAACTGCCCGGAGCGTTCAGGCACACGGAGAAGGGGCCGCACGGGCTCAGACCCTCAGTGCACTCGTCCACATCTAGGGAAAGGAGGAGACACTGGGCACCCCGATGGTGATGGGCACCCCGATGGTGATGGGCACCCCAATGGTGGTGGGCACCCCAATGGTGATGGGCACCCCGATGGTGATGGGCACCCCCATCCTCAGGGTCTGGCTGCTCCTACTCTGACAGGGAATATCCCACCCCATGCTGCCCATGCCATGTCTGCCACTAAAATTAATCCACTGCAGAATCAACTTTCTAATCAGGTCAAAGTAAAAGGGGAAAAAAAAATATCATTTTTGGTGTGTTGTTTGGATAAAGAAGAATTCGTTCAAGGCACACCAATATGTGGGGTGATTTCTGATTTAAAACTACAGAGCTCAGATTGATCACCTAACCCGGGATCTTAGGAGAAGGAGACCTGTTCCTCATTAAAAGGAAAGGCAGGATCTTTGAATGCCTTGCCAGCATCGCTGTGCAGTACAACTCACTGGCACCGGGCAGCTTTTTGTGGAAAGGAACTCCAGATTTGGAAGATAAATTTGCGAACGTGAACTTTGGCGTGACAGGAAAGCAGCGATGAAGATGGCTGGATTTATGAAGTGCTGGGATTATTTTTTCCAGTGGTTTTTCTTCTCTCCTGCCTCTCTTTTCTTTTTTCCTTTTTTTTTTTTTTTGTTGCCCCTGGAGCGCTCGCCCAACACCCTGCCTCAGTTTCCCCATGGTTCATCCACCTCTTGGTGAAGCTCCTGGATCCCAAATGTCAGGGGCCATTTGACAGGGGGCACAGACCCACCAGACCCCCAGTGCCCATCCCCAGCCCTGCTGACCTCGGCAGCCCCGTCCATCCGGGCGGTAGCCGGCCGTGCACTCGCACGTGTACTCCGTGCCCACGCCGGGCTGGCAGCGCGCCGGTGCCTCACACGTGTGGCTGCCATCGTGGCATGGGTTCACCCCGGGGTTCTCGCATCATCTGTGGGCACAGAGGGATGTTAGGAGGGGAAAAAAGAGATTTGTGAGTGGTCATTCCCACTTATACCCAGTGCAGGCATCCCCGCTGTGCCACAGAACCTTTGTCCCCTGCAGGGAACCAACTGTGCCACCTGGCCCCCCCAGCTCAACTGCGTGCAAACTGCTCTCTTTTGGCTGATTTTGGGCAAAGCAAATTTCCCGCAGCTTTGGGAGATGGCGGCACCCCCACTGGGGGCTGGCACCCCAGATTGGCACCCGAGGGCGGTGTAAGAGACCGCACTAAAGATCCTTGACTGTCTCATGATCATCGAGTGAACCCCCAAAAAGGAGAACCAGAGGGGAAGAAAAGGGGAGACTCTTTTCTTGAAGGAGTCCGAGCCTAATCGGGTGATTGCCAGATTTCCAGCTCCTAGGCTGGCAGGTACAGCGAGTCCCCCATGGATGACTGCATTGTTTAAAGAACATTCTCTCCCCATCGATCCTCTCCATGCTCCACAAGTTTCCATCAGGTTTCCATGCCTCGCAACCCCCTGACTTGCTACCACCTGCTTTGGGGAGGGGGGTCCGAGCCGGATCAAGGTGGAGCCAGATCTCCGGCTCATGCTTTGCAACCCCGCCCTGGCTTCCAGCTTTGAAAAAGACTATAAAAAGTCTCCCGAGAAGACCCCATTGGAGATCTCTCCCAACAGACTGACGACCCCCGTGGAACTTTGGAGACTGGTCAGAACCGTTGGTAGCTATAACCCCTCTCTCTCTTTCTTCTCTCTCTTTCTCTCTCTCTCACCCTCTCTATCGCAAAATACCAAATAAATTTTTCCTGATTATTTAAAGCATATATTGGCTTTCTTTTCTTTTGCACTCTGAGATTCCGAACGAACCCTCACGACCCGCTTGAGTTAAGCGGATGGTGACAGGCGGGTGCTGGCGCTCACCTTGTGCCAGCCCGACGCGGGCGCCAGGGCGTAGCGCAGGACGTGCTCGTGGCCGTCGAACAGGGCGAAGGCGCGCCCCACGCTCAGCCGCTGCCGCGCCGGCGGCCGCGAGTGCGGGCACCCCGAGAAGGTGATGTTCTGGCGCAGGCGGTAGGACAGCGTCTGGTTGGCGGTGCCCGCGGCCACCATGTATTCCCGATGGCTGGAGGATGTCACGGCTGCCGGCGGCAAGAGAGCCCCGTGGGATGAGGGGAAAACTCTATCGGCGTACCCCAGATGTTTTGGGGTGTTTGGGAGTGAGGAGCTGAAGAGGTGAGCACCGGCTTACCTGAGCTGGAGTAGGAGTAGAGCTCCTTGTAGGGAGTGATGGGATGTGACGTTCTCTGGGAGGAAGGGCACCTCACCCTGGATGTGCGCCTGAGGTTTAGATATTGTCCGGCCCCAGGCCCTCGGCCGTCTGAGTGACCTGCACTGTCTCCCCGCCGGGGAAAACGTCACCTCCAGGCTCTGCGTGAATTCGCACCTGGAAAGGGAACAGGCACCATTTGAGGGACAGCAACCCCAAAGCGACCGTTCGTGCTCCCTGCAGACAGCTGTGGGGACTCACAGTGAGAGGTGGCAGCCAGCTGATCCTGGGAACGCTGGGAGAGCACAGCAGGTAGCCCCAAATACCCATCAGCCCACCCCGAGGAGCCACACCCTGAGGAGCCACACCCCAAGGAGCCACACCCCAAGAGCCACACCCCAAGGAGCCACACCCCAAGAGCCACACCCCAAGGAGCCACACCCCGAGGAGTCACACCCCAAGAGCCACACCCAAGGAGCCACACCCCGAGGAGCACACCCCAGAGGAGTCACACCCCGAGGAGCACACCCCAGGAGTCACACCCCGAGGAGTCACACCCCGAGGAGTCACACCCAAGAGCCACATCCCAAGGAGCCACACCCCGAGGAGCCACAACCCCAAGGAGCCACACCCTCAGGAGCCACACCCCAAGAGCCACACCCCAAGGAGCCACACCCCAAGAGCCACACCCAAGGAGCCACACCCCGAGGAGTCACACCCCGAGGAGTCACACCCCGAGGAGTCACACCCAAGAGCCACATCCCAAGGAGCCACACCCCTCAGAGCGATAGCCCATCCCCAATTCCCGCTCACCCGCGATGCTGAATCCATTCTCAGCTCCGGGCTCCTCCAGGGCGAAGAGCCACGCGAAGAGCCCCCCGACGGGCAGCAGGGGCAGCAGGGCGCGGGCGGCGGGCTGGGGCACCCCGCTGATGGCCGTGTAGGCTCTGCCGTCGCTGCCCACGATGTAGGCGTGCAGGTCCACGTCCTGGAAGCGGACGGACGCCCTTTCCACCCTCAGGCTCCCGCTCACCTTGCCGTTGAGGCGATGCACGGCCCCTGGGCGGGGAGACGGGCACCCCTGGCACGGCCACCCAAGCACGGGCTGGCCCTCCCGAGGCTTGATGGTGGTTTTGCCTTTTTTATTTTTTTTTTAAGGATTGTGTGTGTTCCTGTATGAACTTCAAGGCTTTGCATTTTGCCATGAAATACTATTAATACAATATTAATGTTGTAGGAAAGAGGTTCTTAGAACTTGGGCAGCAAGTCAAGCTCCATCAAGATGGGTTGTGTTCTGCTGCTGTGGCCACAACATTGAACCTTGCTGATAAGAACATAGTGATTGAAACAACCGGCATTTACCCCTCACATTGATTTCAACAGTAGTACGCACTGGATCAGATACGTTTCACCTGTTGGTTTCTGTCCTGCCTTCACGTCCGACTTGGAGAATGCTCCAATGTGCTAACCGAGTATAAACCTC
>CM019218.1:1985816-2001023 GCA_009741485.1 Malurus cyaneus samueli | reverse complement strand
CGATGTCACCCAGCGTGTCCCCCCCGGCCACCCACCACAAGGCACAACGAGCCCTGCAGCTGCTGCTGCTGCGATTTGGCTGCGTGGGGGAGGAATCCAGCCCCGGGGGGAAGGGAGGGGTTATCCCGCCCCCCTCCAGCTTTTTGGCCGCCTTTTCGGGGTCTCTGAATGCCCGAGTGTGTGACAGGCACAACAAGGCTCTTTATGTCCCGCGGGGCTGCCAGGAAATCCAGCGATGCTCCGGGGGCCCTGCGCCCCAAAATCGGGGCGGGTGGAGCTGGGGGGGAGTCCCCGCCCTCCCTCCAGCCTCTGCCGGGGTGAAACCGGGAGTTTTAATCGCTTTTCCTGCAGCTCGATGGGAAGGGCTGCTGCTCCCTGCTTTGGGGTTATTTGTCGGGGGAGCGGGAGCTGTGCGGGGTTAGTTTTGGCGCTTTTGGAGGGCTGTTTTGGGGGGACACGCTGGGTGACATCGATGTGCTGGCACGGCGGGATGAAGGGAAGGCGGGGAGAAACCTCACAGCAAAGAGCTGCAAAGGGCAAATTCCACCCAAAAGGGCGAGTTCTGCTCCTACGGACACGGGGTCAAGCCTTGTCCCACTCTGCAGCCCGGGAAAACGTCACTGCGGGGAGCAGGAGAGTGTCCCAAGCTGGAGGGGACAGGGAGCTGCCACAGCAGGGACAGAGCTCCCACCCCAGCAGGACACCCAAAAACAGGCTCTGGGGACCCTCTACTCCCATCTTAACCAGTTTGCTCCTTTTGACCCTCGAAAGGGATTAGCAGTGACTTTCCAGAGCAGGGGGAAAAGACTTTGGAGCCAGTCCTGGTTCTGAGCAGCAGGAGGGCAGCGTTTCCATAAATGCCACATTTGGTCAGGAAAAAAAAAAAAAAAAAAAAAAAAAAAAAGGTGGGGTTGGGGAGTTTGTAGCAGCTTCGGCGAAGGGGGAGCTCAGCAAAGCACAGACACAAGCTGCATTTCAGCGACTCTTGAATGGAGCTTTCCCTGGAGCTGCTCGTTTCCAAATCAGACCAGTTCCATTTTAAAGCCTGATCCAAACTTCTCAGAGAGAGGAGAAAAAAAAAAAAACAATTAGGAAGAGGAGGCTGCATTTTTGATGGCGGCGAGGTCGCTGTGAGGCCCCTGATGGCATCTCCTCAGCTGTTTTCCCAAGTTTTAAATTAGAGGAAAAAATGTGCCTTGTTTCCTTCCAAACCTCAGCTCCTTGCCTTGCTTGGCTTCCCTCTCTTCACCGCACTACTGAAGGGCCCCGGAGTGGGGGGATGGCTGGGGGTGGCTCCTGGTGGCCCACGGGGACCTGGTGGCTGCTGCTGGGCTTTGGGACAGAGCCCATCACCCATGGCACAGCTCTGGGAATCCATCAGCAGAGCTCCCCTCGTGCAGCTCGTCACGTTGAGCTCTTCGGAGTCCAAGCGCTGGCAGAGCGTCACTGTCACCTCCTCAGCACGTCATCGGCCCGATGTGACAGCTCACAGCTCACAGGGAAAGGCAGCGCTGGAGTCCACCCACGCAGGAGCCTTATCAGCCCGTGGGTGGAGAGCACAGGTCACCCCCCTGAGCTGGGAGACCACCTCGGAGCTGCTTTTCCAGGCACAACATCAGCCCACGGTGGAAACTCCAAATTCTGGTTCCAGCACGGGGGCAGGAGGATGGAGCAGCCCTGAGCCATCAGGAAAGGTCAGCAGCACCATGGGTGACCTGAGCCAGGGCCTCCCCCAGCTGCCCCTGGCCACCCTCTGCCCACAAAACCAGAGCCACCAGCACTGGAAAGCTTTGTCTGATAAGAACCAGAAGCCTGGAATGGTTTGGGTTGAAGGGACCCTAAAACTCATCTCATTCCACCCCTGCCATGGGCAGGGACACTTTTCACTGTCCCAGGTTGCTCCAAGCCCTGTCTAACCTGGCCTTGGACACTGCCAGGGATCCAGGGGCAGCCACAGCTTCTCTGGGGATTCCATCCCAGCCCCTCTGCACCCTCACAGGCAAGAATTCCTTCCTAACACCTGATCCAATCAATGTGAAGCCATTCCCTGTGTCCTGTCACTCCATGTCCTTGTACCAGCAACCTCTAAACCTCCTCTGCCCAACAGCCCCAGCACTGCCACAACTCTGAGCAGAGAGGAAAAGCTCCGTGCTCCTCCTGCTGCTCATCCAAGGATGGATGGATGGAGCCATCATCCATCTTCTCAGAAAGGACTGAGCATTTTGGGTGCCACACCTATGAGAAAAACTCATCCTCCCGTGCCATGAAGGATGGACACCCGAGCTCAGCCCATCGGCCTCACCTTTGTGGAGGGCTCCGTGTCCTGGGAGAGCTCCTGGTAGGCACCCACATCCTCCCAGGTGACAATGAAAGCGTTGGTGGGCACGAAGGTGCCAGCAGAGRGGGGGAAGCCGGCCTGGATGTATCCCACAGCCCGGTCCAGCACATCCCGAGAGTCATCCTGCCGGTAATAGACGTTCCCTCTGTCCCCGGAGGTGTCGAGGTCGGCCAGGAAGGGGGCGATGACGGGGAAGTCTGTGGGGAAATCGTCATCCACGTACTGGGTCTCCCTGGGGAAATCCTGGGTGGAGATGACCCCGTTGGTCCCCACCTGCAGGGAGAGCGGTGCAGGATGCTCAGGAGCCGCGGAGGTGCCACCACCGCCACTCCCCGCGCGTTGTCCCCCCCTCGTCGGCGCCGTGGAGCCCTGCGGCCGCGTGGCCCCATCCGGCCGGGCAGAAAACAAAGACCTCGGGCTTCTCCATCCCCCAGGGAGCTGCGGCTCAGGGGCCATCCCAGCTGCAGCCGCTGCTGGCGGGGGAACAGCTGCGGAGGAGAAAGCCCTCTTGTTCCTCAGGGGCTGGAGACACCGGGCAGAGGGGGAAAATGGGTGGATGGAGAAAAAACACGTGCGGGGGGACAGCGAAGGTGAGCATGGAGGGGCGGTGAGGAGGAGGAGGAGGGGTGGAAAGGATGGGAGGAAGGGGGGATAAGCGGGGGAAGGATGGAAAGATGGAGGGGTGAAAAGGGATGGTGGGACAGAGGGAGGGAGGGAGAAGAGGTGGGAAGAAAGAGAGACAACAGGGCTGGAACGAGGGAGGGACAGAGGTGGAGAGATGGACGGAAGTGAAGATGGAGCGGCAGAAGGAGAAATGAGGAGAGGAGAGCGGGGCAGGGAGAAGGGTGGCCGGGGAAAGGAGAGGGGAGTGGGGGCAGCCGCGACTCACGTAGAGGCGGCGGGCGGAGCGGCCGTAGAGGCGCAGGGCGCGGCGGAGCAGCAGCCCCGGAGAGCTCTCGTCGTCCCCGGCCGGAGCCGGGCATCGCCGCGGCCGGCCGTGCCGGGAGCAGCCCCGGGGGGCCAGGCTGTCCCCACCCGCCAAGCCGCCCCGCACCGCCGCCACCGCCGCATCCCGACACCGGCCACGGGACCCCCGACGGCCCTGACGAGCAGCGGAGCCGAGAGGAGCGGGACGGACCGGACGGGGCGACCCGGCCCGGCGGAGGGAACGGAGCCCGGCGGAGCGGGAACGGGAGTAGCCTGGGGAGGGGCGTGGCCAACCAGCGGCCGTCCCCGTCCCTGACCAATCGGGTTCACCCCAAAAATCCGTCCCGGTTGCAGTCCCCGCCTCCCGCATCGCCCGCGCATCCCTCGGCCGGTACGGCATCGCGGGGGGAGCCGGGTACCACAGCCCGAGGGGGCATCCCGAGAAGGACAGCGGACCCCCTGTCCGTGCCCCGCGGCCCCCGACTTGCATCCCCCCCGCCTCCCCGCAACGCCCCCGGGGCCGGGCCCGCGTCCAGCCGGGTCGGGGCCGGGTCGCGGCGTGCGGGAGGCTCTGGCCGCTCCCCCTCCCTCCCTCGGAGCCGCTCCCTGGAGCCGGGAAGAAACGTGACTCCTAATCCACAGGGGACACCGGGGGGAGGACAGGGCAGCCATCGGCCAAAATCTGTCGTGCACTCCACTGGCAAGCGGTCAGCGAGCGGCCCTCACGCTCGCACGGCCGGGCGCGGGGTCAGCGCTGTTTATCCTTTCTCTGTCCCATCATCCATCATCTCCGCCCGGGAGCTCTGGAGCGGCCAAGGGACCAGGAGGGGTTCCTTGACTGGAATCTGAGTGTGGGGTGTCGGAGGAGCACCCACGTGGTGGAGGGGAGGAAGAGCTCAAATCGCCACAGCTGGACTCAGTGAGTGCTCCTGGAAATCCGGGCTGGGAGCAGCCAAAAGCTCTGCTCCGGTTCCTGGAGCGTTCCCCCTTCCCTGGCCTGGAGCTCTGCATCTGTCCCAAGGCACATCCACGCCCCAGGAATGCCAGATAACAAGGAGGGAAGTGTCAGACCCCTGTAGGCTGTCGGGAGAAATAAATCAGGGACACATCGTGCATTCCCGACAGGAATCCTCACATGGGAGCAGCTGCACACCCTCCACCCCGTCTTTGCAGCGACAGGATTGTCACTGCTGTCCCTGTCCCTCCATCCCAGGCAGAGAGCAATCCACGGCATCCTGGTCACCCTGGAAAGCGGCTCCCACCCGTGCTGGGACTGGGCAGGTTTGGAATTCCAGCTGTTCCAGGGAATGCGGCTGCCAGGGCCACATCTGGAGAAGCCACTGCCCCTCGGCTGCAGGCAGCTGGCTGGCTCCAGCCCCTGAAGAGTCTCTTTGCCTGGCCATGGAAAACCATTAGGATTTCGAGCGGTGGTCCAGGCCAGCTGGACAGGATCTGCCGTCTTGAGGAGCTTCCCGTGCCAAAATGTGGCTTTTCTTTGAAGCTCAAACACCTCCGTGGCCCCTGGGAAACGGGAGTTGCAAGCAGCCAGCAGTCCTCTGCATGGTGAGATCCCAGCGGGATGCCCTCCCACACGGGAATGGTGGCATTTGGTGGCACCTCAGAGGTGGCAATGGCAGAGGGGCAGGAAGGGTGGAGGGAAAGGGAGGAAAACTTGCTGTCCATGGGATTTTTGGGGATGCTGAAAATCCAAATCACGGTCCTGAGGATCCTCTGGCTGAAAGGAGGACTGCCAGGCTTCCTGCAGTCTTTAGGAGCTAAAAAGTGCCTTTTCCCGAGTCCCCGAGCCAAACTGGCACCAGGCAGCTCAAAAGTGGCAGCTGGAAGAGCTGGAGTCGTGGCCTGGCCTTGGGAGCAGAGTCCTGCTGCCACGGGCATCCCTGGGGCTTGAGAGAAACTGGGAGCCTCAGCAGCGTGGGGAATAGGATGGGAAAAGAATGGGAGAGGATAGGGATGGGGACTGTGAGGTCGGGAATGGGGTAGGGAGTGATGGAGATGGAATGGGAAAGAAATGGAGAATGGGAGAGATGGCCAAATGGATGGGGACAGGGATAGGGATGGGATAGAGGGATGGTGGATGGGAGGGATGGGGAGATAGGATGGATGGATAGCACTGGGATGGGGACAGAAATAGGGATGGGGATGTTGGAAGATAGGGATGGGTAGAGGAACAGGGATGGGTGTAAGGGACAGGGAATGAAGATGGAGACAGGATGGGGATATGGATGATGGATGACACAGGAAACAAGAGGAAGGTGAGAAAAAGGACAAGGATGGGGATATGCATGGCATAGGATAGGATGGAATTGGGTTGAGGATGAGGATGGAGTTAGGGACAAGGATGGGGATGAGGAGAGATGGGGACAGGATGAGACAGGGACAGGCTGTGCTGGCCCACACCCTGTGCTGGGAAGGGAGGTGATGCAGGACAGATCCCTGTAATCACTCCATGTGCCTCTGCAGAGCCTCTGGCTGCAGGGTTCATCCCTCCTTAGTTTGGGCATAAAAACAATCCGGAGCCGTTTCCTGGAGGCATTTTGGGCAGAAACAGATGTGCTGACATTGGAGACGACTGAGGGAGCTCTGGGACGGAGCTGGGACTGATCTGTCCTGCCCAGCAGCTCCCACCACTACGAACACTCCCGGCTCCCTGTGCCAAACCGGACAGCCGGACGAACCGCTGGTGCGCCGAAGGGTCCAACACCCCCTGCTTTGCTTCGGGAGCGGGAAAAACCGAGGAATCCTGGCTCAGAGGCTGCCGAGGCAGGAAATCCCGACAGCCTTCCTCCCCCGAGCCCGCCTGGCAGCGCCGGCATCGCGGAGCCCCCGCGGCCGCAGAGATAAGGGGAGCAGCAGGAAACGCGCCTCTCCTGGGGCACCGGGAAAGGAAGAGCCATTCCCGGGGATGGGAGCGTGCCCGGGGGCTGCTGCAGAAGGGGAAGGCTCACAGGATGCCGTGTGGGGCTGTGGGATGTTTGGAGGGAAGCGTGGGCTGGGATAAGGGATCCGGCTGCTCGGGTCGGGCTCGTTGCCACTGGGTCAGTGGGTCATCTGTAATAATGCCCTCGGAGCGGTTCTCCCCCTGGATATCGGAAAGCAAGCGCTGCTCAAGGTCAGCGTTTTTGGCAGGGAGGGACACAAACGTGCCTCGGACATCCCTGTGGGATTCTGCATGGAAAGGGCTCTGGCAGGGAGAGGCTGTGCACCCTGAGCTCCCTATCAGCACCAAAAATCGTTTTGGCCTCGTGTCTAAGGAAAAGAGATCTCTGGGTCCACCCTCAAGAAACATGGATTTTTAGGGCTTTGGAAAAGCCTCCGAGATCACAAATCCTCCTCTTCCTACAGCACTGCCCAGGCCACCACTGCCCTGTCCCCAAGTGCCACATCCAAAGGCTTTTAAATCCCTCCAGAAACAGTGAATCCACCACTGCCAGGGCTGGACAACCTTTTCCATAAAGAATTTTTCCCAATATCCAACCTGAACCTCCCCTGGCACGATACTGAGGCTGTTTCTTCTTATCGCTGTCACTTGTTCCTGCGAGCAGAGCCTGACCCCCACCGGCTGCCCTTCCTTCCATGGAACGGCAGAAAAAAAAAACCCTTCCATCCTTAATAACTGATTATTATGTTGGATAATACCAGCCAAACCTGGCTGCAGCATTTCTGAGGTCTATAAAACCAGAGAAGAGAACGAGAGCTGTGGCCTTGCCTGGGGAAGGGTTTGAGCTCAACCCTTTGGTGAGCACCCACAAATGGTGCCCGGCTTCCCAGCAGTGGGGGCAACCTCAGAAGTGGTGCCAAGGACAATGGGGCACTGTCTGGGTGGCCGTGCCCTCCTGCAGGGTGGCTCTGCATCCTCTCAGGGCTCTCTCTGGCTGGCTCCATCCCCTGCAGCCGGTTCCTTTCCCAGAGCACCCCGCCGGGTGCTGTCAGCAGGGCAGAGGCACCCGGCTCTCCACATCTCCATTTTGGGAACGCTTCCCATTAATTTTGCTCTCGATCCCTTGACTCGTGACTCAGCACCTCCTGGCCCCTGCCTGCTCCAGGGATTGTTCCCAGCGGATCCAGGGATGGAGCAGGACTGAGGTGCATCCTCAAGGACAGCCACCCCTGCTGCAGATGATGATTCACACTCAGGGTCCATCTCACACCCTCCAGCTGGGATCCAGCATGGATTTTCCTGCTCAGGGCATCAAAGATGTCAGGGAGAGAGGTTTTTCTTGTGGAGAGCTGAAGATGGGGTGCAGAGCACCTGTGGGCAGGAACATAGAAACAAGGATTTTATTAAAAGAGGGTTCTCTGCCCTGGGAAGCTTGGCTGGAGCAGAAATGTGTTAAAGTTTCAGCACATGGAGAGGAGGAAAACCAAGTTGGACAGGGTTGAGGCAACTGGTCTAGTGGAAGATGTCCCTGCCCATGGAAGGGATTGGAATGAAAACTTAAGGCTTGATTCCACCCAAACCTTCCTGGATTCCAGGATTAATCTACGAGTCCTCCCACCTGGGAAACGGAGCTTGGATCTCTCAGCACCCCGGGCAGCTGAAAACTCAGAGGATGAAAACTCCACTCTCACATGGAAAAACTACTGAGACATCTGAGCCTCAGCCCAAGCACTGCTCCAGGTTTAGAATGTATTTAAGACAGAAAGGTAAAGAAAAGAGGTTTTTAATCTCTGGGGCTCTCCTTCCTTCCTTCCTCTCTCTAAATATTGCTGCAAAGCTGTTTTTACTCCGGCAGCTGCCGGATGAGCAGCAGAATCCTTTTAGCCCGATTTTTTTTCACTGCAGAATCCCTTTTTAAGCCCGATTTCAGGGCCACTCGAATCCATACAGTAAATAAAGCTTTATTTGCTGTATGGATTCGGCGCCCCTGGAATCTGCCCAGCTTCTCACCTGCTGGAAATGGACTGGAGTCAGTGAATCCTGGAATGCTTTGGGTTAGAAAAGACCTGAACTCATTTGTTCAACCCCTCCACGGACAGGAACACCTTCCCCCAGACAGCTCCTGGAGAAGCTGACACCCCATGGTTTGCCCATCAGAAATGGGTCCATCCCTTCCCACGGCTCTAACAAATCCAACTCTCTCCCCAAAACCCCTTTCGAGCTCATCTCTCCTCGCCTGACCCCCGGGGCCTCCAGCCCTGACCCCCGCGGCCCCCGAGGGCTCCGGGTGATTAATCCCAGCAATTAGCCTCGTTCCCTGCATTTAATCTGCTTCCTGCCTTTGTCCCCCGTGACAGCCTCTCCGAACAAATCTGCTCGCAGCCACAATCCCCGGCTCCATCCCTTGTCCCGAGGAGCCTCTCCGGGCTGGGTGAAGAGGTTATTCCCCCCCGACACGTTCCCTTCCATCAGCAGCGCCGAGGTCAGCCGGCCCCGCCGGGATTTGTTCTTTAAATTGGAGACGATGCAGACCCGGCGGCGTTGGGGCTAAAAGGTGATTTTAGGGCTGAGCGATTCCGGCTAAATGGGGACAGAGGCTTTGGGTGCTGGAAATTCAATGGGAAATAGGGAAACACATGGCAGCACATTTGGGATTTGCCTGCCCCGCCCTCGGGACAGGGTGTAATCCACGGGGGAGCTCCATGGACACATGGGGATATTCAGAGGGATGGAAGTCCTCACATGTGTGGGATTCACGACCTTTCCGTGCCTAAAGTAGTGAGCCAGCCCGCTTGCATTTAATTATTTTATGTTCCTGACTTTTCTTTTTTTTTTTTTTTTTTTTTTTTAGCTCAGATCCCTCTCCTTAAAAGAGCTCGCAACACCTGGGATTTTCCCCCATTGAGGTATGGAGAGAGGGAGGGAGGAGAGGAATTGTTTGGGTTGGAAGGACCTTAAAGATCCTATTCCACCCTGCCATGTCGGACACCTTCACTGTCCAGGGTGCCCCAAACCCCAATGTCCAACCTGCCTGGGCACTGCCAGGGATCCAGGGGCACCACAGCTTCTCTGGGCACCCTGTACCAGGCCTCCCCACTCCCATCCAGAATTCCAAATTCCCAATATCACCGTCCATCCTGCCCTCTGGCAGTTTGAACCATTCCTGTGTCCTGTCCCTCCATCCTTGTCCCCAGTCCTCTCCAGCTCTCCTGGAGCCCCTTAGCCTGCAAGGGGCTCTGAGCTCTCCCTGGAGCTTCCCTTCCCAGTGACACCCCCAGCTCGGCTCCAGCCCTGGAGCAGCTCCGTGCCTCTCTGGACTCGCTCCAGCAGCTCCAGATCCTTGATGTGTGGAGGCAGCACTTGAGGTGGGATCGGCCGGGGAGCGCTGGGCGCTGCTGCCGGGAGGAGAGGAAAAGAAGCGGGATGGGCGGAACGGGGCCGGTCCTGAGTCCCGGCGATCCCGGAGATCCCTGGCCGGTCACTGCCGCCGCCTGCCGCCCGCAGCGGACACGCACCACGAGCGACGGACACCCGCACCCACGGACAGCCCTCCATCCCCGGCCGGACCCCTCGCTGTGCCCCCGCACTCCCTGCCTGGCTCTGCTCAGCCACAAGTGCCCCCGCACACCCCGCAGACACCCCCGAGACCCTCAGGAGATGATCAGAGCTGCACCCACCCAGCCCGGACTACACTCACCGGGGCCGAACAAGTTTTCCTTCCTCCCTTATTTTTCCTCCTTCCTTCCTTTCCCTCTCCTCCTTTCTATCCATTTCCCTTTCCTTTCCTTCCTTCCCCTTTCCTTTCCTTTTCTCACCCCCCCTACCCCCACAAGCCACCCTTCCTCCCCATCCCAGAGTGATTCCCTCCTGCTCTCCCCTCTCCCCCTACCCCCCGATTTCCAGGGATCCCTCCCCCTGTCCCAGCCCTTATCCTTTCACTCCCCTCACCCCCCTTCTCCCGCCCCATTGATGCGCCACCCGTGACTCGCCCTCGGTTTTCTGGAAACCCCACGGAGCCCAAAACCACTTTCCTTGCTCTTTCCGGTCATCCACACGGCTGGGACAAACCCTGCCCGGGCAGGTCTGAGCAACTGGGAAGCGTTGCTCCATCGCCCCCTTCCTGCCCGACGCCTTCCCACCGCGGGGCTGTTTGCTTCCTCGCCGTTCCTCCCCGGTGCACACCTGGCAGGATGCGATGCCGGCACGCCCGGAAAGGCGGCGGAGAGGCGGCTGCAGCCCTGGAACAGGCGGCTGGCAAGAGGCGGCTGCGGCCCCCGGACCCCCCACGGAGGAACCCGCGGCTCTCGCACAATTCCCGGACTGCCGGGGCTCTTTTCTCCTCCGAGCGAGCCCGCAGCTGGGAATAATCGTCGGGATTGCAGCCGGTGACTCAGAGCGGCTCGTTGTCCTCCCAAAACTCCTCTCTGCTGGGGACAATGTCACAGCCGGCTGAAGGACACGGGGACCAGCCCTGTCTCTGTCTCTTTGGTGTCCGTACGTGTTTAAGGTGCATTTTCCCAGAAAGAAATCCCGCGTTCCAAGGGAGGAAAAACCCCGGGGTATCACGTTACCAACGTGAGAGTTCCCCACCCCCGTGCTCCGATCCCTGACCCCGGCGCCTCCCCAGCCTCCCCAGCCTCTCAGCGCATCATTTGGCAACGGGAGCACCACCTAGCCGCGCCGGCGAGCTGCGAATCCCCAAATCCCGCCGCCTGGAAAGAGAAAGCTCAAAGCCTGTTTAGTCTGGGAAAACCGGAGCTGGGGAAAACATGGAAACAACCGGGAAAGCACCCGGCGGGGAAGGCAGCGCTCTGCTCCAGAAACAGGGACCCCAGGGAGGGCAGCGAGTCTGGGATGGGTCGGGAAGCACCAGGCGGGGATGATCCAGCGCTCCCGGGCAGGAAGAGCTTGGCTTTTCCAGCTCTGTTTGCTCCGTGTGTGAATATCCAGCAGGAGCTGCCAAAGCCGCGTTCCGGGCAGCCGCATCCCTGCCATCCGGCTCTCCGGCTGCCAAAACCCTCCCCGGCTCACGGGCTCTAAATAGGTTATCCAGACACCACGACAAACACTTCCAAACGGAGCGCGGAGCTGGAGGAAGGCGAGAAATCCCAGCGCGGCCGCCCGAGCTGTGCTCCTGACAAAAAGCAGGCGGACGCGGCTCCTCCGGGCAGCAGCGGCTTTTTGGCAAAAGCCAGGCTTGGAAAAAAAAATTGGCACAGCCCTGGAGCAGGCACCCCTCACCAAAGGCTGACAAGGAAAAGCGTCGGCAGTCAACAAAAGTTTTGGAAAAAACAAACCCCGCTAAAATTCCTTGTGATGCTTCAAGTTTTTCCAGCTCCTCATTTGTCTCTGGGTTTTGTGGCTGTTTCTCCGCTTGGGCTGTTTTTATTCCGGTGTTTCCTCCTCTCCACCAGGAATGTGACCACCAGAAGAGGGTCACGTCGGAAGCGTGACGAACGGGAGAGATTTGTCATACTGGGGCGATGAGACTTTCTCCAAATCATTTTCCCCTCCCAAAACAGCTGCAACTTATGCAAATGAGCCCAAAGAAAAGCTAAACGGGGATTGGTGCAGCCCAGCAGCCCACGCTGGGTTCTTCCTCAGGGGAGATGGAGAGGGAGAGAGTCTGCGTTACATTTCGGGCTGCACACCTCTCCCAGCCCGGCTTGAGGGATCCATCCCTGTGCACGGAGAAGATGGGCACCGTGTCTGACCATCCTCAGCATCAGACCTCCAGCAGTCAGGGGAGGGCATTGGGATCAGATGAAATCATCCCACTGCCCTCTCCGCTCTGACACCTCCAGCCACATCTTGCACTGGGTGGCTGCATCATGTGCCAGCACCCAGAACCTCAGAGCCATGGCCAGACGGCCCAAAAAGTCCCTTTTGCACCCCAATCTTTCCCCACCCAGCATGCAAGGTCAGGAGCAGCAGCATCCCCTGGTCTTTGGGGTTTCAGCCACAGCTGGTGCAACGTGGCAGCACCCACCTCCAAAGGGGCTGGATTTTGTCACAGTTCTTCCTCCTCCTCTTGCCAAGCATTGAAGTGCCGCTGAATTTGGCCTTTTGCTGGCTGTCGAGGGACTTTCCAGTTCTCGGAGCAGCCCGGAACTTCAGTCTCTTCCCCACCAAGCAGATGTGGGAGTGTGCGGGGTCACCGCTCGCGGGCAGCGCATCCTGGGGTCATCACAGAATCCCAAATGGATGGTGGTTGGAAGGATCTCAAAACCACCAGCTTCCACCCCTGCCGGCGCAGGGACACCCTCCACCACCCAGGCTCTCCAAACCCATCCAGCCTGCCTGGGGACACTCCAGGGATCCAGAACAGCCACAGCTTCTCTGGCATCTCCCCATTTGCAGCATGTTCCAACGCCAGGCAGCCGTGTGCTCGCAGTAAATCAGTTCTCCACAGGTCTGGCTCTCCTGCCCAATCTTCATCCCGGGGAAAACCTGAGGGATCCACCACATCCCGCTCTGTCCCTGCGGGGCTGACTGCGGCTGGTGGGACCAGGCGCTGGCTCAGCTAGGGAGGCAGTGGGTGTGTTTTCCAGAGCTGTTTCGGAGAATATCACTCGGATTGCATCCAGCGGCAGGCTGAATTTCCTCTCCCCGGGGCCCAGGCAAGAAACCGCCTCTGGTTCACGTTCAGCCCTAATGAGGGCAGCACTTCAACACCAACTGTGGGTGTTGCAAGCCGAGACTGCAAGGAGTTTTTATCTCTGATTTCTTGCAGACCCGGGACTTCACTAACACGCCACAAGCACTCTCTGCCGTCACTGCTGGAGGAAACACCAGTTTCCTTCACACAGCAGAGGAACTACAGCTTATCACTAAATCTTGCCATGCTGATATCAGGCCCTTCAGCTCTTCTTTCCCACCGCTGCTGTCATCTTGACATTTCCCTGTGCTTCGTGTACACTCATCCAGAGCAGCGAAAAGCGGCCTGAGAGCACACAGCCACGGTTTCCCGCTTATCATCATCACATGCATCCTGCGAGCTGCTGGGTGTTGTGCAGCCGTGTCGCTGCGGTCGGAACTGCTTTTCCTGGAAGAAACACTGGGGGCTTCTCCCGGAGGTTGCTGGTGGGACAGAGGAGCACAGGGAGGGGCTGGGGGGTCAGCAAAGGTGCAACCACAGGGCGCACCTGCGGGATGGGCAGCGGGTAGATGCGGTACCTACTCAGGTTGAATTATATAATAAAACGCCGGAATTGTTTGGGTTGGAAGGGATCTGGGAGATCATCCCATTCCACCCCCCCTGCTGTGGGCAGGACACCTCCACAGGACAGGGTTTCTTCGGACAGCCAGGAAGTCAGCCCAGCCTGCCCGGCTACCCGGCCACCCCAGCCCTGCCCACACCCTCTGCCTCACCCCCTGCCACCGTGAGACTCAGCCCCCGCCCTGTCACCCCTCCAAGGGCTCGGTCTCCCCTCTCCCCGTAAACTCTCCCCGCTGTCCTTGGACCCAAA
Source organism: Malurus cyaneus samueli (assembly GCA_009741485.1). Lineage (NCBI taxonomy): Eukaryota > Metazoa > Chordata > Aves > Passeriformes > Maluridae > Malurus > Malurus cyaneus. The sequence continues at coordinate 1,987,390 of CM019218.1, read as the reverse complement.
TCACCCTCCCGGGGCTCAGCCCTGTCCCCCTTCCGGTACCCCCACCCCGAGGGCTCAGTTCCAGCTCCCTCCCCTCTGTGCCACCCCAGAGCCCCAGCCCGTGACCCCGCACTCACCCCGGCCCCTTCCCTCCCTCTTCCGGAGCCCCGTTCTCCCGGGGAGCACGCAACCCCCCCCCCCCGCAGCCGAGCCGTCGTCGGCGGCCGGAGCAGGGCCTCCCGGGCCGTGCCCGCTGTCCCGCACCCCTTCCTCCTCCTCCTCCCTTCCTCCGCTCCACTCCCTGTGCGCGTGGGGCCGCCCCGTCCCGCCGGGGACAGTCGCCCTGCAGCCGCGGCGCGGTGGCGACTCCATCCCATCGCATCCCGGTCGGGACACCATCCCAATTTCTCACAGCGGTGCCGAACAATTCCCATCCCATCCCATCCCGGCGCGTGCGGGCGGGCTATCATCCCGCCCGGTGCGGTGCGGGACGTTTACCCAGCCGGGTGCAGCGCGCGGACATCCCCGGCGCGGAGCGGGGCATCCATCTCCATCCCGTCCCATCCCGGCGCGGCGCATCCGGCTCGGGCTGTACCCGAGGAGACGAGGGTTACCGCTGCCGCAGCAGCACGCCTACATCGAGAGCGGGCAATCGGCCGTGCCCGCTCGTGCTGTTCGCCGCCGGCTTTTGGGGAACTCCTGGCCCGCTGCGCTGGCCACACCGGCGCGTTCCCGATCGCCCGGGGGCCGCCCGCCGCGGTGTCGGCGTTCTACCTGCTGGTCAGCGGCTGGCGTCACCGACTGCTGGCAAAGTGCCTGCTCAGCCCATCGTGCTGGCCGCCTACGCCTACAACCGCAGCCTCAGCGAGCGGGGCCGGGGGGACGCGGCGACGACGAGCCGGGGGTTGTGTGCCAGCTCTTCGCCTTCCTCATGGCCTTCTTCGGCGGCCCCCACCCTGCTGCTGCGGCCTGGCCTGGATGCGGCTCTCCTGGGCACCCTATTTACCGCGACACTGACCCGCCGCCTGGGTGCCACGCTGGGGCCGCGGCCGCCGCTGGCGCCCTGTTCTGCGCGCGCCCCTGCTGGTTTCGGTGCCCATGCAGTACCTGCCCGGGCACGTGGGTTCATCCGGATGGCCGGCGGTGGCCCACGCGAGCTGGCTCCCCGTGCTCTACGCCAGCCTGATGGCTTGCTGGTGCTGGCCATCAGTGGCGTGCAACGTGAGCAGCAGCGCGCAGACGAACGCATGGCCCCCGGCAGCCCCGCCGCGGGGCCCCCCCCGCCGCCGCCCCGCGCAATGGAGGACCGATCACCGTCCCTGCGGCTCATAGACCGCCTCTTCACCGTCTGCTCGCTGCCGCTCATCGTGGATAATCCCATTGCCCCCCGACCGCCGGAAAATTCCCCCCACCCCCGACGTGTCTCTGCCGGGGTCTGTCGTTGCATTAATCCCCTGGAAAGTTCTTTCCTCACACGGTCTCCTCACAGGAGGTTGGATTGGATATGCCCCGTGGAAATTCCCTCACCCGTCCCTGGGTCAGGTTACTGCTAACAGACCCTGGAATCATCCCCGCCAGCAATCTCTCTCTTTCCC
>CM019218.1:1966176-1984036 GCA_009741485.1 Malurus cyaneus samueli | reverse complement strand
CAGGCTGTGCTGGCCCACACCCTGTGCTGGGAAGGGAGGTGATGCAGGGACAGATCCCTGTAATCACTTCCATGTGCCTCTGCAGAGCCTCTGGCTGCAGGGTTCATCCCTTCCCTTAGTTTGGGCATAAAAACAATCCGGAGCCGTTTCCTGGGAGGCATTTTGGGCAGAAACAGATGTGCTGACATTGGAGACGACTGAGGGAGCTCTGGGACGGAGCTGGGGACGGATCTGTCCTGGCCCAGCAGCTCCCACCACTACGAACACTCCCGGCTCCCTGTGCCAAACCGGGACAGCCGGGACGAACCGCTGGTGCTGCCGAAGGGTCCAACACCCCCTGCTTTGCTTCGGGAGCGGGAAAAACCGAGGAATCTCTGGCTCAGAGGCTGCCGAGGCAGGAAATCCCGYCAGCCTTCCTCCCCCGAGCCCGCCTGGCAGCGCCGGCATCGCGGAGCCCCCGCGGCCGCAGAGATAAGGGGAGCAGCAGGAAACGCGCCTCTCCTGGGGCACCGGGAAAGGAAGAGCCATTCCCGGGGATGGGAGCGTGCCCGGGGGCTGCTGCAGAAGGGGAAGGCTCACAGGATGCCGTGRGGGGCTGTGGGATGTTTGGAGGGAAGCTGTGGAGCTGGGATAAGGGATCCGGCTGGCTCGGGRTCGGGCTCGTTGCCAGCTGGGTCAGTGGGTCACTGTAATAATGCCCTCGGAGCGGTTCTCCCCCTGGATATCGGAAAGCAGCGCTGCTCAAGGTCAGCGTTTTTGGCAGGGAGGGACACAAACTGTGCCTCGGACATCCCTGTGGATTCTGCATGGAAAGGGCTCTGGCAGGGAGAGGGCTGTGCACCCTTGAGCTCCCTGGATCAGCACCAAAAATCGTTTTGGCCTCGTGTCTAAGGGAAAAGAGATCTCTGGGGTCCACCCTCAGAGAAACATGGATTTTTTTAGGGCTTTGGAAAAGCCCTCTGAGATCATCAAATCCTCCTCTTCCTACAGCACTGCCCAGGCCACCACTGCCCCGTGTCCCCAAGTGCCACATCCAAAGGGCTTTTAAATCCCTCCAGAAACAGTGAATCCACCACTGCCAGGGCTGGACAACCTTTTCCATAAAGAATTTTTCCCAATATCCAACCTGAACCTCCCCTGGCACGACTTGAGGCTGTTTCCTCTTCGCTGTCACTTGTTCCCTGCGAGCAGAGCCTGACCCCCACCGGGCTGCCCCTTCCTTCCATGGAACGGCAGAAAAAAAAAACCCTCCATCCTTAATAACTTGATTATTATGTTGGATAATACCAGCCAAACCTGGCTGCAGCATTTCTGAGGGTCTATAAAACCAGAGAAGAGAACGAGAGCTGTGGCCTTGCCTGGGGAAGGGTTTGAGCTCAACCCTTTGGTGAGCACCCACAAATGGTGCCCGGCTTCCCAGCAGTGGGGGCAACCTCAGAGTGGTGCCAAGGACAATGGGGCACTGTCTGGGTGGCCGTGCCCTCCTGCAGGGTGGCTCTGCATCCTCTCAGGGCTCTCTCTGGCTGGCTCCATCCCCTGCAGCCGGTTCCTTTCCCAGAGCACCCCGCCGGGTGCTGTCAGCAGGGCAGAGGCACCCGGCTCTCCACATCTCCATTTTTGGGAACGCTTCCCATTAATTTTGCTCTCGATCCCTTGACTCGTGACTCAGCACCTCCTGGCCCTGGCCTGCTCCAGGGATTGTTCCCAGCGGATCCAGGGATGGAGCAGGACTGAGGTGCATCCTCAAGGACAGCCACCCCTGCTGCAGATGATGATTTCACACTCAGGGTCCATCTCACACCCTCCAGCTGGGATCCAGCATGGATTTTCCTGCTCAGGGCATCAAAGATGTTCAGGGAGAGAGTTTTTTCTTGTGGAGAGCTGAAACGATGGGGTGCAGAGCACCTGTGGGCCTGGAACATAGGAAAACAAGGATTTTATTAAAAGAGGGTTTCTCTGCCCTGGGAAGCTTGGCTGGAGCAGAAATGTGTTAAAGTTTCAGCACATGGAGAGGAGGAAAACCAAGTTGGACAGGGTTTGAGGCAACTTGGTCTAGTGGAAGATGTCCCTGCCCATGGAAGGGATTGGAATGAAATGAGCTTTAAGGCTGATTCCAACCCAAACCTTCCTGGGATTCCAGGATTAATCTACTGAGTCCTCCCACCTGGGAAACGGAGCTTGGATCTCTCAGCACCCCGGGCAGCTGAAAACTCAGAGGATGAAAACTCCACTCTCACATGGAAAAACTTACTGAGACATCTGAGCCCCAGCCCAAAGCACTGCTCCAGGTTTTAGAATGTATTTTAAGACAGAAAGGTAAAGAAAAGAGTTTTTTTTTTAATCTCTGGGGCTCTCCTTCCTTCCTTCCTCTCTCTAAATATTGCTGCAAAGCTGTTTTTYCTCCGGCAGCTGCCGGATGAGCATGCAGAATCCCTTTTAGCCCGATTTTTTTTTTCACTGCAGAATCCCTTTTTAGCCCGATTTCAGGGCCACCGAATCCATACAGCAAATAAAGGCTTTATTTGCTGTATGGATTCGGCGCCCCTGGAATCTGCCCAGCTTCTCACCTGCTGGAAATGGACTGGGAGTCAGTGAATCCTGGAATGCTTTGGGTTAGAAAAGACCTGAATCTCATTTTGTTTCAACCCCCTGCCATGGGCAGGAACACCTTCCCCCAGACCAGCTCCTGGAGAAGCTGACACCCCATGGTTTGCCCATCAGAAATGGGATCCATCCCTTCCCACGGCTCTAACAAATCCAACTCTCTCCCCAAAACCCCTTTCGAGCTCATCTCTCCTCGCCTGACCCCCGGGGGCCTCCAGCCCTGACCCCCGCGGCCCCCGAGGGCTCCGGGGTGATTAATCCCAGCAATTAGCCTCGTTCCCTGCATTTATCTGCTTCCTGCCTTTGTCTCCCCGTGACAGCCTCTCCGAACAAATCTGCTCGCAGCCACAATTCCCCGGCTCCATCTCCTTTGTCCCGAGGAGCCTCTCCGGGCTGGGTGAAGAGGTTATTCCCCCCCGACACGTGTCCCTTCCATCAGCAGCGCCGAGGTCAAGCCGGCCCCGCCGGGATTTGTTCTTTAAATTGGAGACGGATGCAGACCCGGCGGCGTTTGGGGCTAAAAGGGATTTTAGGGCTGAGCGATTCCGGCTAAATGGGACGAGGGCTTTGGTGGCTGGAAATTCAATGGGAAATAGGGAACACATGGGCAACATTTGGATTTGCCTGCCCCGCCCTCGGACAGGTGTACATCCACGGGGGAGCTCCATGGACACATGGGGATTTCGAGGGAGGAAGTCCTCACATGTGTGGGATTCACGACCTTTCCGTGCCAAGTAGTGAGCCAGCCCGCTTGCATTTATATTTTTTGTTTCCTGACTTTTTTTTTTTTTTTTTTTTTTTCTTTTTGCTCAGTCCTTCTCCGCTGAAGTGAGCTCCAATCACTTGGGATTTTCCCCTGAGGTATGGGGAGAGGGAGGGAGGAGAGGAATTGTTTGGGTTGGGAGACCTTAAAGCCCATCCTAACCCACCCCTGCCATGTCAGGGACATCTTCCCTATCCAGGGTGCTCCAAACCCAATGTCCAACCTGGCCTTGGGACTGCCAGGGATCCAAGGCACGCCACAGCTTCTCTGGGCACCCTGTGCCAGGCCTCACCCCTCCACCAGGGGAATTCCCAATTCCAATATCCCGTCCATTCTGCCCTCTGGCAGTTTGAGCCCATGTGTCCTTGTCCTCCTCTCTTGTCCCCAGTCCCTCTCCAGCTCTCCTGGAGCCCCTTATTCCTGCAAGGGGCTCTGAGCTCTCCCTGGAGCTTTCCCTTCTCCAGGTATACCCCCAGCTCGGCTCCAGCCCTGCGAGCAGCTCCGTGGCCTCCTCTGGATCTCTCCAGCAGTCCAGATCCTTCTGATGTTGGAGGCAGCACTTGAGGTGGGATCGGCCGGGAGCGCTGGGCGCCTGCTGCCGGGAGGAGAGGAAAAGAAGCGGGATGGGCGGAACGGGGCCGGTCCTGAGTCCCGGCGATCCCGGAGATCCCGGCCGGTCACTGCCGCCGCCTGCCGCCCGCAGCGGGACACGCAGCACGGAGCGACGGGACACCCGCACCCACGGACAGCCCCTCCATCCCCGGCCGGACCCCTCGCTGTGCCCCGCACTCCCTGCTGGCTCTGCTCAGCACAAGTGCCCCCCGCACACCCCGCGACCCCGGACCTCTCGGCTCGCCACCCACCCACCCCCCCGTCGCCACATACCACCCCACCCCCGCGCCACCACACCACTCACCGGGGCCCGAACAAGTGTTTTTCCTCCTTTCCTTTCCTTTCCTTTCCTTTCCTTTCCTTCCTTTCTCTTTCCTTTCCTTTCCTTTCCTTTCTATCCTTTCTATTTCCTTCTTTCATTTTCTTTCCATTTCCCCTTTCCTTTCCCTTTTCTTTCCTTTCCTTTCCCTTTCCTTTCCCTTCCTTTCCTTACCCCTCACAAGCCCACCCTTCTCCCCATCCCAGAGATGATTCCTCCTGCTCTCCCCTCTCCCCCTACCCCCGATTCCAGGGATCCCTCCCCTGGTCCCAGCCTTATCCTTTCACTCCCTCACCCCCCTTCTCCCGCCCCATGTGATGCGGCCACCCGTGACTCGCCCTCGGTTTTTCTGGAAACCCCACGGAGCCCAAAACCACTTTCCTTGCTCTTTCCGGTCATCCCACGGCTGGGACAAACCCTGCTCCGGGCAGGTCTTGAGCAACTGGGAAGCGTTGCTCCATCGCCCCCTTCCTGCCCGACGCCTTCCCACCGCGGGGCTGTTTGCTTTCCTCCCGTTTTCCTCCCTCGGGCACACCTGGCAGGATGCGATGCCGGCAGCCCTGGAAAGGCGGCGGGAAGAGGCGGCTGCAGCCCTGGAAAGGCGGCTGGAAGAGGCGGCTGCGGCCCCCGGACCCCCCACGGGAGGAACCCGCGGCTCTCGGCACAATTCCCGACTGTCCGGGGCTCTTTTCTCCTCCGAGGCGAGCCCGCAGCTGGGAATAATCGTCGGGATTGCAGCCGGTGACTCAGAGCGGCTCTGTTGTCCTCCCAAAACTCCTCTCTGCTGGGGACAATGTCACAGCCAGGCTGAGGGGACACGGGGACCAGCCCTGTCTCTGTCTCTTTGGTGTCCGTACGTGTTTAAGGTGCATTTTCCCAGAAAGAAATCCCGCTGTTCCAAGGGAGGAAAAACCCCGGGGTATCACGTTACCAACGTGAGAGTTCCCCACCCCCGTGCTCCGATCCCTGACCCCGGCTGCCTCCCCAGCCTCCCCAGCCTCTCAGCGCATCATTTTGGCAACGGGAGCACCACCTAGCCGCGCCGGCGAGCTGCGAATCCCCAAATCCCGCCGCCTGGAAAGAGGGAAAGGCTCAAAGCCTGTTTAGTCTGGGAAAACCGGAGCTGGGGAAAACATGGGAACAACCGGGAAAGCACTCCGGGGCGGGGAAGGCAGCGCTCTGCTCCAGAAACAGGGACCCCAGGGAGGGCAGCGAGTCTGGGATGGGTCGGGAAGCACCAGGCGGGGATGATCCAGCGCTCCCGGGCAGGGAAGAGCTTGGCTTTTCCAGCTCTGTTTGCTCCGTGTGTGAATATCCAGCAGGAGCTGCCAAAGCCGCCGTTCCCGGGCAGCCGCATCCCTGCATCCGGCTCTCCGGCTGCCAAAACCCTCCCCGGCTCACGGGCTCTAAATTAGGTTATCCAGACACCACGACAAACACTTCCAAACGGAGCGCGGAGCTGGAGGAAGGCGAGAAAATCCCAGCGCGGCCGCCCCGAGCTGTGCTCCTGACAAAAAGCAGGCGGACGCGGCTCCTCCGGGCAGCAGCGGCTTTTTGGCAAAAGCCAGGCTTGGAAAAAAAAATTGGCACAGCCCTGGAGCAGGCACCCCTCACCAGAGGCTGACAAGGAGAAGGCGTCGGCAGTCAACAAAAGTTTTGGAAAAAACAAACCCCGCTAAAATTCCTTGTGGATGCTTCAAGTTTTTTCCAGCTCCTCATTTGTCTCTGGGTTTTGTGGCTGATTTTTCTTCCGCTTTGGGCTGTTTTTATTCCGGTGTTTTCCCTCCTCTCCACCAGGAATGTGACCAGCCAGAAGAGGGTCACGTCGGAAGCGTGACGAACGGGAGAGATTTGTCATACTGGGGCGATGAGACTTTCTCCAAATCATTTTCCCCTCCCCAAAACAGCTGCAACTTATGCAAATGAGCCCAAAGAAAAGCTAAACGGGGATTCGGTGCAGCCCAGCAGCCCACGCTGGATTCTTCCTCAGGGGAGATGGAGGAGGGAGAAGAGTCTGCGGTTACATTTCGGGCTGCACACCTCTCCCAGCCCGGCTTGAGGGATCCATCCCTGTGCACGGAGAAGGATGGGCACCGTGTCTGACCATCCTCAGCATCAGATCCTCCAGCAGCAGGGGAGGGCATTGGGATCAGATGAAATCATCCCACTGCCCTCCCGCTCTGACACCTCCAGCCACATCTTGCACTGGGTGGCTGCATCATGTGCCAGCACCCAGAGCCTCACAGCCATGGCCAGACGGCCCCAAAAAGTCCCTTTTCCACCCCAATCTTTCCCCACCCAGCAGTGCAAGGTCAGGAGCAGCAGCATCCCCTGGTCTTTTGGGGTTTCCAGCCACAGCTGGTGCAACCGTGGCAGCACCCACCTCCAGAAGGGGCTGGATTTTGTCACAGTTCTTCCTCCTCCTCTTGCCAAGCATTGAAGTGCCGCTGAATTTGGCCTTTTGCTGGCTGTCGAGGGACTTTCCAGTTCTCGGAGCAGCCCGGAACTTCAGTCTCTTCCCCACCAGAGCAGATGTGGGAGTGTGCGGGGTCACCGCTCGGCGGGCAGCGCATCCCTGGGGTTATCACAGAATCCCAGAATGGGCTGGTTTGGAAGGGATCTCAAAACCCACCCAGTTCCACCCCTGCCGTGGGCAGGGACAGCTTCCACCATCCCAGGCTGCTCCAAACTCCATCCAGCCTGGTCGGGGACACTTCCAGGGATCCAGAGACAGCCACAGCTTCTCTGGGCATCCTCCCTGGCATTTGCAGCATGTTCCAACGCCAGGGCAGGCGTTGTGCTCGCAGTAAATCAGCTCTCCACAGGTGCTGGGCTCTCCTGCCCAATCTTCATCCCGGGGAAAACCTGAGGGATTGCATCCAGGGCAGGCTGAATTTCCTCTCCCCGGGGCCCCAGGCAGGAAACCGCCTCTGGGTTCACGTTCAGCCCTAATGAGGGCAGCACTTCAACACCAACTGTGGGTGTTGCAGCCGAGCTGCAAGGAGTTTTTTATCTCGATTTCTTGCAGACCCGGGACTTTCACTTACACTGCCACAAGCACTCTCTGCCGTCACTGCTGGAGGAAACACCAGTTTCCTTCACGCAGCAGAGGAACTACAGCTTATCACTAAATCTTGCCATGCTGATATCAGGCCCTTCAGCTCTTCTTTCCCACCGCTGCTGTCATCTTGACATTTCCCTGTGCTTCGTGTACACTCATCCAGAGCAGCGAAAAGCGGCCTGAGAGCACACAGCCACGGTTTCCCGCTTATTCATCATCACATGCATCCTGCGAGCTGCTGGGTGTTGTGCAGCCGTGTCGCTGCGGTCGGAACTGCTTTTCCTGGAAGAAACTCTGGGGGCTTCTCCCGGAGTTTGCTGGTGGGACAGAGGAGCACAGGGAGGGGCTGGGGGGTCAGCAAAGGTGCAACCACAGGGCGCACCTGCGGGATGGGCAGCGGGTAGATGCGGTACCTACTCAGGGTGAATTATATAATAAAACGCCGGAATTGTTTGGGTTGGAAGGGATCTGGGAGATCATCCCATTCCACCCCCCCTGCTGTGGGCAGGGACATTTTCCACAGGATCAGGTTGGTTTCTGTGCCGTGACAGCCCCAGGGAAGCAGCCCCAGCCCCTGCCCTGTGTCACCCCGGGGCTCAGCCCCAGCCCCTGCCCTATGTCACCCCGGGGCTCAGCTCCCTGCCCTGTGTCACCGTGAGACTCAGCCCCCTGCCCTGTCACCCCTCCAAGGGCTCGGTCTCCCCTCTCCCGTAACTCTCCCCGCTGTCCGGGAAAGAGAGAGATTGCTGGCGGGGGATATTCCAGGGTCTTTAGCAGTAACCTGACCCCAGGGACAGGGTGAGGGACATTTCCAACGGGGCCAAATCATCCAATCCAACCTCCCTGTGAGGAGACCGTGCTGAGGAAAGAAAACTTTCCAAGGGGATTAATGCAACGACAGACCCCGGCGAGACACCGCTCCCGGGGGCTGGGGGGAATTTTCCCGGCGGTCGGGGGGCAATGGGATTACTCACGATGAGCGGCAGCGAGCAGACGGTGAAGAGGACGGTCATGAGCCCCAGCAGGACGAGGTGATCGAGCTCCTCCATGCGCGGGGCGGCGGCGGGGGGGGCCCCGCGGCGGGGCTGCCGGCGGGCCATGCCGTACAGCTGCCGCATGCTGCTCACGTTGCACGCCACGATGGCCAGCACCAGCAAGCCCATCAGGCTGGCGTAGAGCACGGGGAAGGCCAGCTCGCGTGGGCCACCGCCGGCCATCCGGATGAAGCACCACGTGCCCGGGCAGTACTGCATGGGCACCCCGAAACCCAGCAGGGGCAGCGCGCAGAACAGGGCGCACAGCCCGGCGGCCGCCGGCCCCAGCGTGGCACCCAGGCGGCGGGTCAGGTGCGCCGGTAAAAGTAGGGATGCCCCAGGGAGAGCCAGCACTCCAGAGCCATGGCCAGCAGCAGCAGGGTGGGGGCCAGCCCGAAGAAGGCCATGAGGAAGGCGAAGAGCTGGCACAGCACCCCCGGCTCGTCGTCGCCGCGTCCCCCCGGCCCCAGCTCGCTGAGGCTGCGGTTGTAGGCGTAGGCGGCCAGCACGATGGGGCTGAGAAGGCACTTGCCCAGCAGGTCGGTGACCGCCAGCCCGCTGACCAGCACGTAGAACGCCGACACCCGCGGCGGGCGGCCCCCGGGCGATCGGGAACGCCGCCGGTGCTGGCCCAGCAGCAGCAGGGCCAGGACGTTCCCCAAAAGCCCGGCGGCGAACAGCACCGAGCTGGGCACGGCCGATTGCCCGCTCTCGATGTAGCGGCTGCTGCGGCAGCGGTAACCCTCTGTCTCCATCGGGACAGCCCGAGGCCGGGATGCGCTCGCGCCGGGATGGGACGGGATGAGATGGATGCCCCGCTCCGCGCCGGGATGTCCCGCGCTGCACCCGGCTGGGATAAACGTCCCGCACCGCACCGGGCTGGGGTGATAGCCCGCACCGCACCGCGCCGGGATGGGATGGGATGGATGTCCGGCACCGCTGTGAGATGGGATGGATGTCCCGCACCGGGATGCGATGGGATGGATGGGTCGCGCACCGCGCCGCGGCTGCGGGGCTGTCCCCGGCGGGACGGGCGGCCCCCGCGCGCAGCAGGGAGGGAGGGAGAAGGGAGGAGGAGGAGGAAGGAGGTGCGGGAACAGCGGGCACGGCCCCCGGGACGGCCCCTTCTCGCCTCCCGGCCCGCCCCGACCGCGGAGCTCGGCTGCGGGGGGGGGGGGTTGCGCTGCTCCCCCGGGAGAACCGGGGCTCCCGGAAGAGGGAGGGGAAGGGGCCGGGGGTGAGTGCTGGGGTCACGGCTGAGGGCTCTGGGGTGGCACAGAGGGGAGGGAGCTGGAACTGAGCCCCTCGGGGGGGGGTACCGGAAGGGGGACAGGGCTGAGCCCCGGGAGGTGAGGGTCCAAGGACAGCGGGACGAATACGGGACGAGGAACAGCCCTCTTGGAGGGGACAGGGCGAGGGGCTGAGCTCACGGTGACACAGGGCAGAGGAGCCTGACCCCGGTACATAGGGCAGGGCTGGGGCTGACGCCCTCGGGTGTACACAGGGCAGGGGCGGGGCTGCTTCCTGGGCTGCTCACGCACAGAAACCAACCTGATCCTGGAGAAATGTCCCTGCCCACAGCAGCGGGCGGTGAGAATGGAGATACTCCCAGATCCCTTCCAACCAACAATTCCGGCGTTTATTGATATATTCACCCGAGAGAGTGTACCGCATCTACCGCTGCCATCCGCAGTGCGCCGTGGTTGCACCTTTTGCTGACCACCGCCCAGCCCTCCTGTGCTCCTCTGTTCCCACCAGCAACTCCGGGAGAAGCCCCCGAGTTCTTCCAGGAAAAGCAGTTCCGACCGGCAGCGACACGGCTGCACAACACCCAGCAGCTCGCAGGATGCATGTGATGATGATAAGCGGGAAACCGTGGCTGTGTGCTCTCAGGCGCTTTTCGCTGCTCTGGATGAGTGTACACGAAGCACAGGGAAATGTCAAGGATGACAGCAGCGGTGGGAAAGAAAGAGCTGAAGGGCCTGATATCAGCATGGCAAGATTTAGTGATAAGCTGTAGTTCCTCTGCTGTGTGAAGAAACTGTGTTTCCTCCAGCAGTGACGGCAGAGAGGTGCTAATGTGGCGTGTAAGTGAAGTCCCGGGTCTGCAAGAAATCGAATTAAAAACTCCTTTGCAGCTCGGCTGCAACACCCACAGTTGGTGTTGAAGTTGTCTGCCCTCATTAGGGCTGAATCTAACCAGAGGCGGTTTCTGCCTGGGCCCGGGAGAGGAAATTCAGCCTGCCGCTGATCAATCCGGTGATTATCCCGAAAAACAGTCCTGGAAAAACACCCAGCTGCTCCCTGCTGAGCCAGCGACCTGGCCCACCGCCGCTTGTCACTCCCGCAGGGAACAGAGCGGGGAGTGGTGGATCCTCAGTTTCCCCGGGATTGAAGATGTGGCAGGATAGGCCCAGCACCTGTGGAGAAGCTGATTACTGCGAGCAAACGGCTCCTGGAGCTTGGAACATTGCTGCAAGCAGGCAGGAGATGCAGAGAAGCGTGGGCTGTCTCTGGATCCCTGGAAGTGTCCCCGACAGGCTGGATGGAGTTTGGAGAACCTGGGTGGTGGAAGGCGTCCCTGCCCACGGCAGGGTGGAACTGGGTGGGTTTTGAGATCCCTTCCAACCAGCCATTTGGATTCGCTGATGAAACCCCAGGTGGCGCGCTTGGCCCGCGAGCGGTGACCCGCAACACCCCACACTATCTGCTTGGGGGAAAGACGAAGTTCGGGCTGCTCCGAGAACTGGAAAGTTCCCTCGACAGCAGCAAAAGGCCAAATTCAGCGGCACTTCAATGCTTGGCAAGAGGAGGAGGAACGAACTGTGACAAAATCCAAGCCCCTTCTGGAGGTGGGGTGCTGCCACGGTTGACCAGCTGTGGCTGGAAACCCCAAAAGACCCAGGATGCTGCTGCTCCTGACCTTGCACTGCTGGGTGGGAAAGATTGGGGTGAAAAGGGACTTTTTGGGGCCTATCTGGCCATGGCTGTGAGGTTCTGGTGCTGGGCACATGATGCAGCACCCAGTGCAGATGTGGTGGAGGGTCAGAGCGGGGGGCAGTGGCGATGACATTTCATCTGATCCCAATGCCCTCCCCTGGCTGCTGGATCTGATGCTGAGGATGGTCAGACACGGTGCCCATCTTCTCCGTGCACAGGGATGGATAACCCTCAAGCCGGCTGGAGAGGTGTGCAGCCCGAATGAACCCCCCCCCCCAGCAGACTCTTCTCCCTCTCCTCTCCCCTAGGAAGAACCCAGCGGGCCATGCTGGGCTCACGCAATCCCCTTTAGCTTCTTTGGGCCATTGCATAAGTTGCAGCTGTTTGGTGAGGGGAAAATTTTTGGAGAAAGTCTCATCGCGCCCAGTATGAAAATCTCTTCCGTTCGCACTTCCGACGTGAACCCTCTTCGGCGTCACATTCCTGTGGGAGGAGGAACACCGGAAATAAAAACAGCCCAGCGGAAGAAAGATCAGCCACAAAACCCAGAGACAATATGAGAGCTGGAAAAAACTTGAAGCATCACAAGGAATTTTAGCGGGGTTTGTTTTTTCAAAACTTTTGCTTGACTGCGCGCTTTATCCTTGTCAGCCTTTGGTGAGGGGTGCCTGCTCCAGGGCTGTGCCAATTTTTTTTTCCAAGCCTGGCTTTTGCCAAAAAAGCGCTTGCTGCCCGGACGGAGCCGCGTCCGCCTGCTTTTTGTCAGGAGCACAGCTCGGGGCGGCCGCGCTGGGATTTCTCGCCTTCCTCCAGCTCCGCGCTCCGTTTGGAAGTGTTTGTCGTGGTGTCTGAGATAACCTAATTTAGAGCCCGTGAGCCGGGGAGGGTTTTGGCAACCGGAGAGCCGGATGCAGGGAATGCGGCTGCCCGGGAACGGCGGCATTTGGCAGCTCCTGCTGGATATTCACACACGGAGCAAACGAGCTTGTGAAAGCCAAGCTTCTTCCTGCCCGGGAGCGCTGGATCATCCCCGCCTGGTGCTCCCGACCCATCCCAGACTCGTGCCCTCCCTGGGGTCCCTGTTTCTGGAGCAGAGCGTGCCTTCCCTCGCCCGGAGTGCCTTTCCCGGTTGTTTCCATGTTTTCCCCAGCTCCGGTTTTCCCAGACTAAACAGGCTTTGAGCCTTTCCCTCTTTCCAGGCGCGGGATTTGGGGATTCGCAGCTCGCCGTCGCGCGGCTAGGTGGTGCTCCCGTTGCCAAAATGATGCGGCTGGAGGCTGGGGAGGCTTGGGGAGCAGCCGGCGGTCAGGGATCGAGCACGGGGGTGGGGAACTCTCACGTTGGCTAACGTGATACCCGGGGTTTTTCCTCCCTTGGAACAGCGGGATTATCTTTTCTGGGAAAATGCACCTTAAACACGTACGGACACCAAAGAGACAGAGACAGGGCTGGTCCCCGTGTCCCCTCAGCCGGCTGTGCTTGACCAAATTTGGGGGAAGGCCCTCTATCACCGCGCATGACAATCCAGCGGCTCTCGGAGGAGAAGCCCGCAGTCGTTTGCAGAGCCGCGTTCCCGGGGGCCGGGCCAGCGCCTTCAGCGCCTTCAGCGCAGCCGCTCCTCCGCCGCTTTAGGGTCATCGCTCTGCGTCCGGGGAAAAGGAAGCACTGGGAAGCTGGGAGGGGCAGCACGCTCCAGTCTAACTGCCGAGAGTTTGCCGCGTGGATCCGGAAAGCAAATATTTTGCTGTCGGTTGCGTCAGAACAAACAGGCGGGCGTGCCGTCCAATGGCAGGGTAATAAGCTGGACGGGAGATCCACGTAGGGAGGCAGAGAACATTCGGATGGACGAAGTGGCTGTCGGGGTAGAGGAATTAGCGAGACGGGTTCTCGTGGGCCGAGGGACACTTCAGGTATAGGGTATAAGCTGCTAGGGGAGCGCCGAGCGCGACTCACGAATAACGGGCGCGTAAGGCTATAGGTTCCGTTGAAATGGACTTCCCGGGGAAGACGTTCGAAGGAAAAGAGTGACAACTGGAAGCGTGAGGAAGGAAAGGAAGGAAAGGATAGGAAGCGAAGTCCCGTAGCTAAGACTAAGCGAAGGCAAGGAGGTACATTGTCGCCCCGGTGATGGGACCGAAGAGCAGGAAGGTGGTGGGCCGTGGGGTTCCAGAACGGGGGAGGTGGGTTGCGCTTACTGAGGCGGGAGAGGGGTGGGGGAGAGGTACGGGGTGGACGGGGGGATTTGTGTGGGGTGGAGGGAGAGGGGGAGCAGGGGGAATCGTGTGGGAGGTGGGGGGAGGGGGTTGGGGGGGGGGGGGTGGAGGAAGGAAGGGGAGGAGGAGCGAGGGGACTAGGTACGGAGCGGGGGCAGAGAAGGAGGACACTGTTGGCCCGTGAGGAGTCCGGCTGTGGTGGTGTGCAGTCTTGATTCAACTCCTGAGGGTCTCGGGGGTGTCTGCGGGGTGTGCGGGGGCACTTGTGGCTGAGCAGAGCCAGGCAGGGAGTGCGGGGGCACAGCGAGGGGTCCGGCCGGGGATGGAGGGCTGTCCGTGGGTGCGGGTGTCCGTCGCTCGTGGTGCGTGTCCGCTGCGGGCGGCAGGCGGCGGCAGTGACCGGCCGGGATCTCCGGGATCGCCGGGACTCAGGACCGGCCCCGTTCCGCCCATCCCGCTTCTTTTCCTCTCCTCCCGGCAGCAGCGCCCAGCGCTCCCCGGCCGATCCCACCTCAAGTGCTGCCTCCAACATCAGAAGGATCTGGAGCTGCTGGAGAGTCCAGAGGGCACGGAGCTGCTCAGGGGTGGAGCCAGGCTGGGGGTCCAGAAGGAAGCTCAGGAGACTCAGAGCCCTGCGGGATAAGGGGCTCCAGAGCTGGAGAGGACTGGGGACCAATGGAGGACAGGCAAGGAATGGTTCAAACTGCCAGAGGGCAGATGGAGGGATATTGGAATTGGAATTCCGTTGGAGGGTGGAGCCTGGACAGGGTGCCCAGAGAAGCTGTGGCGCCTGATCCCTGGCAGCCCAAGGCCAGGTTGGACTGGGTTTGGAGCACCTGGACTGGAAGGATCGACATGGCAGGGGTGTAGGCTTTAGTCCTTCCAACCCAACATCCTCTCCTCCCTCCCCCTACCTCAATGGGGAAATCCCAAGTGTTGCAGCTCTTTTAAGGAGAGGGATCTGAGCTAAAAAAAAAAAAAAAAAAAAAAAAGAAAAGTCAGGAAACATAAATAATTAAATGCAGCGGGCTGGCCACTTTGGCACGGAAAGGTCGTGAACCACCATGTGAGGACTTCTCCCTCGAAATCCCATGTTCATGGAGCCCCCCGTGATACCCCTGTCCCGAGGGCGGGGCAGGCAAATCCCAAATGTGCTGCCATGTTTCCCTATTTCCCATTTGAATTCCAGCACCCAAAGCCTGTCCCCATTTAGCCGGAATCGCTCAGCCCTAAAATCACCTTTTAGCCCCAACGCCGCCGGGTCTGCATCGTCTCCAATTTAAAGAACAAATCCCGGCGGGGCCGGCTGACCTCGGCGCTGCTGATGGAAGGGAACGTGTCGGGGGGGAATAACCTCTTCACCCAGCCCGGAGAGGCTCCTCGGGACAAGGGATGGAGCCGGGGATTGTGGCTGCGAGCAGATTTGTTCGGAGAGGCTGTCACGGGGGACAAAGGCAGGAAGCAGATTAAATGCAGGGAACGAGGCTAATTGCTGGGATTAATCACCCGGAGCCCTCGGGGGCCGCGGGGGTCAGGGCTGGAGGCCCCGGGGGTCAGGCGAGGAGAGATGAGCTCGAAAGGGGTTTTGGGGAGAGAGTTGGATTTGTTAGAGCCGTGGGAAGGGATGGACCCATTTCTGATGGGCAAACCATGGGGTGTCAGCTTCTCCAGGAGCTGGTCTGGGGGAAGGTGTTCCTGTCCGTGGAGGGGTTGAACAAATGAGTTCAGGTCTTTTCTAACCCAAAGCATTCCAGGATTCACTGACTCCAGTCCATTTCCAGCAGGTGAGAAGCTGGGCAGATTCCAGGGGCGCCGAATCCATACAGCAAATAAAGCCTTTATTTACTGTATGGATTCGAGTGGCCCTGAAATCGGGCTGAAAAAGGGATTCTGCAGTGAAAAAAAATCGGGCTAAAAGGATTCTGCTGCTCATCCGGCAGCTGCCGGAGTAAAACAGCTTTGCAGCAATATTTAGAGAGAGGAAGGAAGGAGACCCAGAGTTAAAAACCTTTGCTTACCTTCTGTCAAATACATTCTAAACCTGGAGCAGTGCTTGGGCTGGGCCTACAGATGTCAGTAGTTTTCCATGTGAGAGTGGAGTTTTCATCCTCTGAGTTTTCAGCTGCCCGGGGTGCTGAGAGATCCAAGCTCCGTTTCCCAGGTGGGAGGACTCGTAGATTATCCTGTGAATCCAGGAAGTGGGTGGAATAGCCTTAAGTCATTCATTGCAATCCTCCATGGGCGGACATCTTCACTAGACCAGTTGCCCAACCCTGTCCAACTTGGTTTTCCCCTCTCCATGTGATGAACTTTAACACATTTCTGCTCCAGCCAAGCTTCCCAGGGCAGAGAACCCTCTTTTAATAAAATCCTTGTTTCTATGTTCCTGCCCACAGGTGCTCTGCACCCCATCTTCAGCTCTCCACAAGAAAAACCTCTCTCCCTGACATCTTTGATGCCCTGAGCAGGAAAATCCATCTGGATCCTAGGGAGGTGGAGATGGCCCTGAATGTGGAATATCATCTGCAGCAGGGTGGCTGTCCTTGAGGATGCACCTCAGTCCTGCTCCATCCCTGGATCCGCTGGGAACAATCCCTGGAGCAGGCAGGGGCCAGGAGGTGCTGAGTCACGAGTCAAGGGATCGAGAGCAAAATTAATGGGAAGCGTTCCCAAAATGGAGATGTGGAGAGCCGGGTGCCTCTGCCCTGCTGACAGCACCCGGCGGGGTGCTCTGGGAAAGGAACCGGCTGCAGGGGATGGAGCCAGCCAGAGAGAGCCCTGAGAGGATGCAGAGCACCCGCGGAGGAGCCACCCAGACAGCCCCATTGTCCTTGGCACCACTTGAGTGCCCCACTGCTGGGAACGGCACCATTTGTGGGTGCTCACCAAAGGGTTGAGCTCAAACCCTCCCCAGGCAGCCACAGCTCTGTTCTCTTCTCTGGTTTATAGACCTCAGAAATGCTGCGCCAGTTGGCTGGTTATCCAACATAATAACAGTTATTAAGGAGAGGTTTTTTCTGCCGTTCCATGGAAGAGGGCAGCCGGGGGGTCGCTCTGCTCCAGGAACAGACAGGAAAGAGGAAACGGCCTCAGGCTGCCAGGGGAGGTTCAGTTGGATATTGGGAAAATTTTTATGGACAGCTGCCAGCCCGGCATGTGGAAGTCCCATCTGCAGGGATAAAGCCCTTGGATGTGGCACTTGGGGACACGGGCAGTGGTGGCCTGCAGTGCTGTAGGAAGGGAGATTTGTGATCTCAAGGCTTTTCCAAGCCAAAAAAATCCATGTTTCTTGAGGGTGACCCAAGATCTCTTTCCTGACACGAGGCCAAACGAGTGTGCTGATAGGGAGCTCAGGGTGCACACCCCTCCCTGCAGAGCCCTTTCCAGCAGAATCACAGGGAGTCCGAGGCACGTTTTGTCCTCCCTGCCAAAAACGCTGACCTTGAGCAGCGCTTGCTTTCCGATATCCAGGGGGAGAACCGCTCCGAGGGCATTATTACAGATGACCCACTGACCCAGTGGCAACGAGCCCGACCCGAGCAGCCGGATCCCTTATCCCAGCCCACGCTTCCCTCCAAACATCCCACAGCCCCACACGGCATCCTGTGAGCCTTCCCCTTCTGCAGCAGCCCCCGGGCACGCTCCCATCCCCGGGAATGGCTCTTCCTTTCCCGGTGCCCCAGGAGAGGCGCGTTTCCTGCTGCTCCCCTTATCTCTGCGGCCGGGGGCCGCGATGCGGCGCGCAGGCGGCCGGGGAGGAAGGCTTCCCGGGATCCTGCCTCGGCAGCTCTGAGCCAGGATTCCTCGGTTTTTCCCGCTCCCGAAGCAAAGCAGGGGGTGTTGGACCCTTCGGCGCACCAGCGGTTCGTCCGGCTGTCCGGTTTGGCACAGGGAGCCGGGAGTGTTCGTAGTGGTGGGAGCTGCTGGGCAGGACAGATCGTCCCAGCTCCGTCCCAGAGCTCCCTCAGTCGTCTCCAATGTCAGCACATCTGTTTCTGCCCAAAATGCCTCCAGGAAACGGCTCCGGATTGTTTTTATGCCCAAACTAAGGAGGGATGAACCCTGCAGCCAGAGGCTCTGCAGAGGCACATGGAGTGATTACAGGGATCTGTCCTGCATCACCCCCTTCCCGCACAGGCGTGTGGCCAGCACAGCCTGAGGTCCCTGTTCTTATTCCCTGTCTCCCATCCTCATCCCCATCCTTGTCCCTAACTCATCCATCCAACCCAATTCCAGCCATCCATGCCATGCCATATCCCATTCCTTGTCCTTTTCTCCACTTCCTCTTCGTTCCCTGTGTCCAGCACAGCACAT
>CM019218.1:1950205-1966151 GCA_009741485.1 Malurus cyaneus samueli | reverse complement strand
TCCCATTGTCACCAGACCTTCAATAATCCCCATTCCCACCATCCTCAGACCCTTCAATAATCCCCATTCCCACCATCCTCAGACCCTTCAATAATCCCCCATTCCCACCATCCTCAGACCCTTCAATAATCCCCATTCCCACTCTCACTCAATACCCTTCAATAACCCTATTTCCCACTCTCACACAGACCTCAATAATCCATCACACACTCACCCAAAGATCCCAAACCGCTGCTGGGTGGATCCAGCTCCCTTTGATCCTCACTGGATTGCCCACCCTGGGGGAAATACACCCTAAAATCCTCCCTCCTCCTCCCAGGATGAGAGAGTCCTGCTCCCCCACCCCATTCCTGGGCCCTGATCCTGCAATTCCACCTTTCCATCACCCTCTGCAGGCAGAGCTGGTGCTGCTGGCAGGGTTATCCCAAAATCAGGGTGGGGGTTTGCGTGGGTGCTGCCCCTGATTGGTGACAATTTCCACATCCTCTTCCTGTGCCCTCTGTCACCTCTGGAGGGATCAGCCACCAGCAGCTCTGGCTCGGGCTGGTTTTGTCCTCAATCAGGGTGAATTCCTGGGTTATTCATGGATGCCAGGTCCAACATCCATGGCAGAGGGGGCAGCACAAGTGGGTGCCCCAGCCTTGGGGACAGAGCAAGATCAGAAGATTCCTTCATCCATGAAACCACCCCGGTCACCCCAGCCACCTTTCCAGCTTTAACATCCTGATGGGGCAATGTCCCTGTGCCACCACCATCCATGATCCAACCCCATTCCCAGTTGGGTCTGCAACCCACAGCACATCCTGATACAATCCACAGGGATACAGAGGGATCAAACTTCTTTTGCTGCCCTCACATAAATTTTTTATCCCCTCCGTAGCAAGACCTTCTCTAATTTCCCCCAATTTCCTTGCCCTTCCCTAATTTCCCATTTCCTTGACCTTCCTTAATTTCCCCTATTTCCTTAATTTTTCCTAATTTCCCCTATTTCCTTGCCCTTTGCTTATTTCCCCCTATTTCCTTGCCCTTTCTTATTTCCCCCTATTTCCTTGCCTTTCTTAATTTCCCCCTATTTCCTTGCCCTTTCTTATTTCCCCCTATTTCCTGCCCTTTGCTTATTTCCCCCTATTTCCTTGCCTTCCTAATTTCCCCCTATTTCCTTGCCTTTCTTATTTCCCCCTATTTCCTTGCCCTCGTAATTTCCCCCTATTTCCTTGACCTTCCCTAATTTCTCCTATTTCCTTGACCGTTTCCTAATTTCCTCCCTATTTCCTTAACCTTTCCTAATTCCCTCCTATTTCCTTGCCCTTCCCAATTTCCCCCTATTTATTTCCTTGACCTTCCCTAATTTCCCCCTATTTCTTGCCCTTCTTTCCCTACGCCCTTTCCTAATTTCCCCCTATTTATTTCCTTGACCTTCCCTAATCCCCCTATTTATTTCCTCGACCTTCCTAACTCCCCCTATTCTGTATTTTTTTTTTTTGCCAGATCCGTGTGTACATGGGTGCCTTCGCCGCTGATTTCAACGAGAACGCCGACCTGAGCGCGCTGCGCTTCCTCTCCGTCAACTCCATCGTGGACCCCTGGGTGTTCATCATCTTCCGCACCTCCGTGTTCCGCACCTTCGTCCGCAGGGTGTGCCGGAGGCTCAATTCCCGCAAAGCCTCCCTGCGAGGCTCCTCTCCGGGCGGTGACAGCCAGTTTTGTCCCCCGGGCTGGCGCAGGACAGACTCGCCGCCGCTCGGCATCCCCTGAGCGCGGCGCTGCCGCAGAAGCCGGCGGAGGCTGGCG
The DNA here is from genome assembly GCA_009741485.1 of Malurus cyaneus samueli. Taxonomy (NCBI): domain Eukaryota; kingdom Metazoa; phylum Chordata; class Aves; order Passeriformes; family Maluridae; genus Malurus; species Malurus cyaneus. Next base: position 1,964,360 of record CM019218.1, on the reverse strand, counting down.
AGGATGAGGAGCGAGCCTTCGGCCCCGCATCCCTGCCCCCGGAGCATCCCGAGGAGGCGCAGGGCGGTGGCAGGCAGGGACGGCGTCCAGCTCTCTGCGAGGGACGCTGTGAAGGGTTTCCGTGCCCTCCCCAAGCTGAGTTTGGCTCCGGAGAGGAACCGGGGCGGGGCTCCCGGGGATTTGTGGATATTCCGAGCGGCAGAGCTTTGTGGAGGGATTGCGGAGCGCCCGGCTCCAGGAAAGCAGGAGGGGTTTGGAGTGAGGTTCAGGGCAGTGGGAACTCACAGGAGGATGTGTTCCCGTGGAATGAAAGTGGTTCAGAGCCCCGTTTCACCTCCTTGTCCTGCACACGATCCCATTTCATGCCAAGGCCGTTTATCGGGATCGGGTTTGGGGTGTCCCCAGACCGGGAGGAGGGCAGGAGGGATCCCTCCATGGGATTCCCATCATCCCTCCCCACCCACCCTCCATCCCTGTCCAGGATCTTCCATACCCTGGGAGCAGGGCTGTGCTTTATCCACTGTTCTCTCGCTGTTCCCTGGAAAATCGATTCCTCCGAGCGCCAGTGCTGCATTTGTGTTACTCAGCTGTACCTGTTCTGCTGTAATTATTTAAATTCAGTATTTATGACCATCCCGAGCCTTAATGAGAGCGGTAATTGAGAGAACACAGAGCCTGGGATGCACAATCTCTCGGTGAAAGCGTGCAAGGGAGCGACCATTTTAATGGAAGATCCATTTCCCCTCAACCACACGTATTAACTGGATTTAATATCTGCCTCAAGTGACCATTTAGGCCAAAAAAAAAAATAAAAATTACAATGACCAACTGTTTAGTGCCCTTGGAGGAGACAGAGAATATTTCTCTCCTCTGTTTCAGCCAAGCCTTGCAAGGTGTAGCCGTTCCTGCCCGCTCTCACGTGATGTTTACTCTTGGTGCCAAACAGATTCTGGGTTTGAAGGAACAAACTCTGTCTTGGAGATTTTTAGAGGTGACCTGCTGAGGTTGGCTCTGGCTGTTTGAGCAGCTGGGCTTTCCAGGCTGGAGAAAAGGGTAGAGCTGTGTTTGGGGATATTTTGGGGGCACCTAAGGCGCCTCTCCTCGGGGTTTTCTGAAGGGAAAGAAGGAAATGAAGGTTGGTTCATGGATTGGTTTCATGTTACCGGCATGGTATCGACTTGGAGATGGCTCACGTGGGGCTGCAGAGTCAACAGCTCCGAGCCTGCGCCGGGGCTTTCCCGGGATCTGCTCCACCGCGGCCGGATGAGATAACGGCCCTGTAAAACCTTGCTGTGCCCCCCATAAACCGGGATCTGCTCCCCCAAACAGATCCGTGTTCCCTCAGGACAGAGAGACCAGGCTCAGCCAGGCTGGGGCTGTTCAGCAGTGCAGAATCTTGGAATGATCATTGAGGGAAAAGAATTCTGAGATCGTGGATCCAGCAATCAACGCGAGCTGGGGGTGCTCTGTGTGTGCAGGGCATCATCTGCCTGTGATCCCAGTGAGGATTCGCTCCTGGAAAGGCCTTGTCCTGGGAAAAGTCCCTGCTCCAGGAGAGGTTCTTGCCCCAGGAGAGATCCCTGCCACAGGGAATGTCCCTGTCCCAGGAAAGGTCTCTGTCCCAGGAGATGTCCCTGTCCCAGGGAAGGTCCCTGCCCCAATAAATGTCCCTGCCCAAATAAAGGTCCTTGCCTCAGGAGAGGTTCCTGTCCCAATAAAGGTCCCTGTCCCAATAAAGGTCCCTGCCCCAGGAAAGGTCCCTGCTCCAGGAAAAGTCTCTGTACCAGGGAAAGTCCTTGTTCCAGGGAAGGTCCCTGCCCCAAGAGAGGTCCCTGTCCCAATAAAGGTTCCTGCCCCAATAAAAGTCCCTGCTCCAGAAAAAATCCCTGCCCCAATAAAGATCCCTGTCCCAGGAAAGGTCCCTGTCCCATTAAAGGTCCCTGCCCCACAGTGTGAGTATTTAGACCCCAGAGTAACCACGATCCGTAGAAAGCTGTGATTAAATTCAGACAAACCAAATCAGTTTTTTTTATGAAGGAGCAAAACCAGACTCCACCTGAGCCCCGGGGTGATACAAACCCCGCATCCCTGCCCCATTCACGAGTTTATCATCACAGGAACGAAATCACGGAGCCACGAGTGACCCCCCAACCTGCAGCATCCCCCTCCCCGGCTGGGATCGCGCTCCTCTGGCTCGGGCAGCGCTTTTAATCGCGATCCTGCCCTTCCTGGGATTCAGCCCGCTGTGGGAACAGACTGCGAGTCTCCAGCCCGCCGCTGCTGCCTCCGGGCGAGGATAAATCCTCGCTCCCCGCTGTTCCCGGCGCTGCCGTATCCCCGTCCTCTCCAGAGATGGCAGCACGTCCCCAGCCAGCCCGAGGAGCGAGGAGGACACGGATGTTCTCCGCTCCAAACTGCTCCTTTGGGGACCTCATTTCTCAATGGCCAAACGTGGAGAGTTTGGGGCTTCGGGGCTTGTGCCAAAACTTGGATCCCCTTCTTCTTACTGGGTTTGGAAAAGAGGAAAATAAAAGGAAAAGATGAATTAAATAAAAATTGAAAATGAAAAATCCCGGCAACGCGTGGGTTAGTGATAAATGTTGCTAAACAAGAGCCAAAAAAGCCCGGGGGCTCAGAGATTTCCAGATGAGCAGGGGGAGCTGCTGTGGAGCCCTCGCCGCTCAAATCCTCCCCCCAGGTCCTGGCAGAGCTCAGTCATTCCCCACGGGTCCCCTCCGTGCCAGGCGCTCCCAGCGGGACGGACCCTTGGCGCTATGGAGCATTAAAGAAACGCTGCCCAGCTCGGGGATGGAGCTCCCGCCAACATTTCGGAGCTCTTTTATGTCCCTGTCACCCTCCAGCACCGCCTGCTGCCCTGTCTCCCCTGCCACAGCTGCCACCGGCATCACCTCACCCTGCATCCCGCTCCTTCCTGGACCTAAATCACTCTTTTTTTTTTTTTTTTTTTTTTTTTTTTCGTGAAATCCAGGCAAGACTTCGCACAAGCTCATTTCCCGACAAATTGTTTCATTCTTGCAAAGAGCCATATTATTTTTATTTTGTTTTTAATTGTCTGCCTGCATTTTTGAGCTATTCTGGAAGCAGGGAGGCATGTGCCTGGGCAGGCAGCAGTGCCAGGAGCCCCAGCCAGCCCAGGAGTGGCTTCATTTATTTTTTAATCGGGGTGCTGGTACAGGATAACAAGCCAAGGCACCAAAACCTGGGCCGGTTTTCCAGGATGGGGAATGAGCCTGCTGGAAGAGCTGGAATGTGAGATAAAGGATGGGAAGGCTTTGGAAGAAAAGCGTTGTCTGGGTTTGCTAAACACAAGTCGAGATGGGGTTTTGGTTCAAAAAGGATGAAAGTCACGCACCATAAAGAGGAGGACTGGACTCCCCATGGCCCTGAGCCTTCCTTTAAAACCCACCAGGGATGGAGCAAATCCCAGAACCCTCCCCAGGCACAGGCACCAAAATCCAGAGGTGGAGTAATGAAAATTCATGTGAAATTCATGAAACTTTGCTACAAGCCCGGGGTGTTTTCTCCAACTGGGCCAGACCTGGAAATCTTCTTTTAGGGAAAACAATGCCGAGAAACCTTGGGAGGATGTGTGAGGGGCTGGAGAACCAGGGGGCTGAGGGAGCTGGGGGCTGAGCCTGGAGAAAAGGGGGTCAGGGGGATTTGGGCTCTGCACAACCCCTGACAGGGATCGGTGGGTTAGTTGGGTTCAGGAACACAGAACAGAAGCGCCTTTTCGCAGGCGTGGAGATTTGGGATTTGTTAATACTTAAATATTTCCCCTGGCAGGAAGGTGTGTAAAAGGCTGTGAATGATTTGTTTGGCGCGGGGCCTTTAACTAGAGATTTTCTTCTTTCATTATTTGTTTCACTAAGTTGTTTGCCTAGACGCGAATATTTAGCGGTAATCCTTACTGCTAAGGTATGGTGGTTGTGTGAGACACAGGAATCTCATTTTGTAGTTTTATGGTCTGTGTTTTTGGCGTTATTGTCTTGAACTGATTTAAGTTGATGAAAGATTTGGGGACCAGCGGTTTGCAGCGTATGTGCACGGCCTCTATGAAGGGATTCGAGTGGGACCCCACGAAATCAGTGTGTTGTGAGGTCACTCAGATTAGGATTAATATCCTGTATGATTTCGTTTTCGCTGGCGCTTATTATTGTACATAGGAACAGCTCTTTGCTTCTAGAAAAAGAAATTAATGCTCTCAAGAGGCATCGTAGGAACTGAGAAATTTATTTGAAATAATAGAGGAATTTGGAACGGGAGGTGCATCTGGTACAGAGTTTTACATCAATCATTCGGTTTTTCATTTGTGCTGGTATGCATGCGACGCATGCACGCCCTGGGCTCTTTAACGATGCCAAGGTGCCGTGGGGGTCTCCGGGATTTAGTCAGTCCATGTGCCTTCTGTGTCTTACCTTGAGCGTATTCTACATTGGAGGGGTTTTTCTGCGTTGGTTTGGTGACCGGTAGGTTTGATAGTGCAAGGTGCAGGTGGGTCATGCCGCTCTTTGTTCTCAAGTTTTGCTTGTCCACTGGAAGGAACGGTACTGCTCCAGATTTATGTGCAGGTCACTCCTGGGGCTAACCGGTGAGAGCGATTGAGTGCAGAGGAGGCCTGCTGTTCTGGTTATTATATCTATTGTTGGAAGTGGCTCTGTTTGTGCGCGCCAAGAAGTAAGCAATAAGGCAGGGGTATTAGGGGGGCAGCTTCTGTGTTTCTGTGGAACTATGACCTACTTTATATTGTGCATCACTTATAGACTTTTCATTCATACCTGTAACCTGACCGTCTACATTAGCAATTGAACACTTTTTTTCTCACTTGTGCCAAATTGCGAAGCTATATCCCGCTGTTCCTGAGTTGAGCGTGAAATCTGTTCTGCTGGTGCTGATTGTTGCTGACACTCACTCCCTGGGACTGCCGAGTCTAGGTGGACGAGCTGCACTTAATTATTTCAGAATGTGCGATGTAAGGCAGGAGAGGTGGGAAGTGTTGGAAACAGTTAACTATCTCGTCGCGCCGGCGGCATCGGCTTAGTGGGATTGGTCCCCAACGCGGGATTTTACATAGGGGTGGTTTAACCAGATTTTTTATTTGCATTGTTTCTTGTTTTCTTTGTGTTTTTTTTCGTGTGGCTTAGAAAAGTGTAGGGGGTTAAATAATGGCATAATATGGTATAACCAGAGAAAAAAAAAAGGTTAACCCAAGAGCCCTCTCGAGAGTCCTCTTTAATTTTCCTAGTCTACTGGCATTAGCAGTGAACATTTACATAACAAGTCCCATGTCTTACAAGGTGTATGATCTCATAACTGTCAGTATGGAGAGCCTGAACGCGTCGGGTAGCGCTGCAGTATCGCTGAGTATATAGGGTCCTTTTTATAGGTCTCTAACAACTAGTAAGCTCTTTGTCAGGAGAAGCTTCTTTTTGCTCCGCGATCCCCACGCTTTGGGAGTTCCAAGGTGAGCAGCCAAACACGGATTCACGCCCTGGCTTGGTTCATCCTTTTGTGGGTCTGGCCTGCGGATGGCGGGATTGGGCCTTGACTGGAATTTCCAAGCACTTTATATGAGATGTGGTCGGCAATGCCGCGGGTTAAAATGGTCCAGAGATAGGCAGCAGTAAGGGGAACAATCTTTTTCCCTTCAATTAGTTAAAGACCATGGGTGCAGTGTCTCGAAGAGATTTGAGACGCGCCGTACTACTTGTAGCTGTTGGAGCGCTTTAGGAATGCACTGCTCTGCACTGGTTGGGTGATGTTCTGCTGATCAGAAAGTGGTTGTGCAGTCTGGAAGCCTTTGGACGTGAGATCATGGACAAGATTACTATTGTTGTGTTCATCATTTTTGAGTGGCATTCTCCAGTTTGTCTCAAAGATCTGGTTCGCCTCTCCGCAGCTAGAAATTTTTTTTTTGATGGGGGCCAGTTTTATCTGTAGTTCAAATTATTTTGCATTCTGCAGGAATGCTTTGGGAGGGTTTTCTTGCCTAGAGAACTGTAGGAATAGTTGGAAATTATTAATAAAAAAGGCCTGTGAAGACAACAGCTGTTTGATCCTTAGATAAACTGTGCATCAGTTTTTCCTATTTTGTTTTTTGGTTGTTGTTATCTGTAGGGCTTGAGGAAAAATAAGGGGGCACCCAACCCTCTGGCAAGAAAACATGTGCAGGAAAGAACAGACAGTTCTGGGATTAGTTCTGACCCACTGGTGAATAGGTGAATTGTTTGCCCTTGGTGTTGCTGTCCGTTACGCTGTTTTGCTACTGATAAGATGGTTAGGAGGGGCTTAGTTATGAAAAGAAAGTTAAGTTAGGTCACTCTTGGTAGACTCCGCTATGTTGGGTCTTCTGCGTGCAGTGTTACTGGTCCTCCTTTTACTCCATTACGTTTCGCTCCCGCAGGTTGGTGGTGGTCTGTAGATTTTGGTGCTGTCCTAGAGGGATTGAGGACCCTTTGGCTGGGTTGTGTGTGATCTGGCAGTTATTGGATTTTTGAATTCCTGTGGATAACGGACCCGGATTGCTTGTTTGCGTGTTGATGGGTGATGGGCAGTTCGTTGCTGGACGTGGAAGCACTGCTTATTTTTGAAGGGCGTGCCCGCAGGAGAGTTTTGAGCTGCGATAGCGGAAAGTGTAAGATCGAGTGAACCCCTTTCTCGTAACCTTGGGAGTGACATGGGCAGTGGAGAGGACCCTGACCGTTGCTCATGGTTGTGGCGTGGTGATGTTCCTCCCTTCACAGACAATGGGAGGGAAAGGGACAAAACACACACTTTTTTCTTTCCTCGGGGCCTCTCTCGGGGGAGCAGGACTGGGGGCTATCGTGAGGCTGCGGAGTGGTGGGGAAAAGAAGCTGCACTGCTTCTCTTCGTCTGGGGATGTCCATGCTCTCACTAGTTAGGATTCTGGCCTATTTTCATTTATCTTGGACTTGTTTCTCTGATTTATTTTGTCTTTTTGTTTTCTCTCTCCGTCCCACTGTCTTTGGGAGAATCTGGCGTGTCAGTTCTTTAAATGTGGACGGGTGGTTCTACTGGCCTTCTCAGATCCGGTATCTGGCTGGGATGTAGTGTTGTACCTGTTCGACCTCCTAGTCAGGTGGAGACCACTCAGTACGACTCTGCGCCGGGCTACGTCCCTGGGTGGCGACTTTTCCCGGATTAGGATTTTGGAAGGATTGCGTGCCAGAGGGAGAGCAGAGGGCAATTGGAGGGACAATTTACGGTTTTTTGTCCTGAGATTTCCAAGTTTTCATGATCTGCTGTGTTGCGTATTGGTTTGTGTTTTTTTTTTCTTTTTATCGTTGTTAGGCTTCAATAACTGTTTTTACCCCATGGCTTTCTTCGTTCCTTGTCTGCTCTTGTATCTTTTGTCCCATTTCTCTTGTTGGGTGCCGAAGGAGAGGGAACGGTTTTCTCAGCCTTGTTTGCCTGTGTTTGTGCTGCAATATCAAGCACCGCAAAGCATGGGAGAGGTTTTTCCAGAGGGAGAGGTACGAGCGAGGGGAGGAGAGGAGGTGAGGCAGCGTGCGGTAAGTGGCTTTTCCAGTGCTGCACTAAGCAGATGGAATGTTCGGCTGTGTATGCTCCCATGGTAGGAAGGTCATGTTGCTTGCTCACCTCACTGAGACCCCATCGACTTCCCGTGCTTCTGCTGGTGCACTGAGTTGCACCCACGGTCAATTTCTTTTGTTCCTTTGGTTTCTTGAGTACCTAATCGACATTTGATTGCCCTGATGTGACCCTGGGAGTGGGAGTGTACCGCGTTCGTGATTTAGTTCCACATCGGTCTCCTGATGTGCTACTCGTTCCCTCATCGTTTTCCCTGAGTTCCGATCAAATGACAATCCGAGGCTTAGGCGGCTTGCTTCTTTGTGAGTTCCTCGTAGAGATAGACGAGAGGCCCAGTAATTTATGCTCCGGCCTGGAGGTGGGCCCGTGGATACTCGGCCACAATCGGTAACTCCTTTTGTGGCTGCTCCCGCAGATGTGGGTTCACGTAGTATGCTGGTCCGCAGTGGCTCGCAAGAGATGCCGGCTCAGAGGGACGCTCGATTGTGGGGGGCTTCCTCTGTTTGGGCGGCTTTTTGCTTTTCTCTTTTATTTAGTGCTTTTGTCTCGTGCTTGTCGGAACAGCTTTCTCCCACAGTTGTTCGGTGCTGTTCAACACCTTTCTTACATGGCCTGTGCTTTTAATACTTACTGCTATAAACTCTAATGCTCCTTTACATAGGCTAGAAGTTTCGGCTCCCCTAAGCGTGGGTCCGTCCTGATAACAGACCTGCTGCTTTATAAGGGCCCTCTAGCAAAACGTTCCTATATTCTGAAACTCGTCAGATTAAGGATTCAGCGGGCGAGTGTGAAATCGCGTTTCCCTGCGGACTCGGGGGCTAAACGATATTTAGGGTCAAGAGGATAAAATTTTCATTGAAGATTTCTCATTGCAAATGTTCTAGTACGCTGTTCGGTTGTTGTGTGCTTGTTGTATAATATCTGCACCATCGAAGGTCCTGCCCGACACAAATGTAGGTAGGGTCGCTAGGACGGATGTCGGTGGGGATGTGGTTTAGGAAAAGAACTTTGTGGGTTTTGGACTATACAGGCGGGGTTGATGTTTCATACGTTCACTTGTCAAAGCCCAGGCCAGCCTCACTCCTCGGTTCGAGCAAGTTTGAACCTGGGCGCCTGGGAACGCTCAGATAACTACTTCTGCATTGTGCACTGTGTTGCGACTCTTTGATATTCTCCACAGAAGAGTGGCGCTAGGGGACTCAGGGGCAATCCGAGCGCGCTGTGGGCATTTTGCCGCCATTTGTCCTATTTCCTGAAATTTCTTTGGGGGTATTTCTCGATACCCCTGTGGGTGTTACTTGAATGGCTTGTGTGCGTTACTTCTTCCGTTGTGGGTATATGGCCTCGTTTAGGCTATCGCTCATGCGTGAATTAGCATACCTGATGACATGTAGTTCCTCCAGTGCTGGAACCCTTTGCCTGTGTGCTGCTCTGTGGTGCTTCCCTGCTCTGGCGTCTGGGAGGGCTTTTAGCAGGTATTGTGTGGGAGCTGTATCCGGGATGGGTGCGTGTATGAAGTGTCCTGCCAATCTGAGGTGTTTTTTGTTTGGTTAAGGTCATGGCCCACTCGCACGGATGAGAGCGGCTACAGAAGATGTAGGCGAGCGCCCCGATGTTTGGGGGGGACCAAGGAAATTATTCGCTCTTGGGCTGCGGTTTAGTGGTTGGTTGTGAGACCAGAACAGCACCATGGCAAGCTTTCACCTGAAGTACCGTAATAATTGGTGTCTCCCAGGATCCATGGATATCGGCGTGACATTGTGGCGCACTCCTCAGGCGTATATGTTGCATCCGCTTTGTTGCCAACCGTAGAGGATGGTATGTTCTTGTTTTGATTCCTATTCAGGGGGTCTGCTAGTGGGAAATTGCTTGGCCTCTTTCCCACTTGAAAAGAGTTATTATAGATGCTGCGTGCAAATGCGAACTCCAGGTTCAGGGGTCATGCCTGATTCTTTCTGCTGGGCGGGGCACCCGGTTGGTGCTTGCTCCAGGAGGTGCAGTACCCCACTCACGACTTCAGGGGAGCTCAGCGTTGCCCTGTTCGAATGTGGGGTGGGCTTCGCCCTGAGGCAGACGCCTGGAGAGAGTGAGAAGGCACGGGGCCGGCTGTGCCTTGGGGCTCTCAGACCGGACTGCAGCTTGTCCTGCGCCTCAGGCTCCCAGAACACCCCCGGGAATCTCCAATGGATCGGGGACTGGGATTCCTGGACAAGTCACAGACTCCTGGAACCACACCGGGACTGCCGGACCTGCACCGGTGGGGTCCCCAGGGGATATGGCTGTGGTTGGTGAAAAGCGAGAGGTCCCGTGTATGCCACGTACCCCCATCCGGGATTGTGGAATTTTGAGACGGTGGGTCGAAGACCGAGAGGAGGTACCAGACTGCTAGGCGACTCCGGTTTGGGAGTATGGGGGGCCAGGAGGGGAAGAGGGAGACCTAGGAGGCACCATTAGAATATTGATCTTTTTTTGAGTTGAATATCGCTGCCACTCCTCGTGTGTGTGTTGTCACAGGATACCCGGTTATTGTGCTGTTTGAGAGCGCTCGAGCTCTTGGGGCTCTCATAAGCCGTGTAGGGGTGGCTGTGGTCTCCATTCTGGCCTTTCCTCTCCAACGCTTTGTGTCCTCAAGGGGGCTGGTTTTATCTTTGGTACCGTGGATGGCTTGGGCCTGTGCGTGACTGTGGTCTTTCGTCGTGAAGTTGGCAACGGGACTCTGTCCTGGTCCGACCCCCTGTGGGGGCCGCTCTACGATGGTAGGAGTTCCCGATCGGGCCCCGCGCGTGCTCCCGGAAAATTCTAAGGCCTGGAGCCACGTGTCGTATCTTGGGTGTTTCTGTTATGAGACTGCTCGGCAAAGTTGGTCATTTACTGTTGGTACAGATTCCCGCTAAGCTGTTTTCCATAAGGTTAAAAGTCTCTGTGATTTCTTCACTTTACTGGCTACATCGGTCGTTGGAGAACATTATCGGATGGGGTTAGTGTTCCCCAGTAGAGAAGAATTGTTCCTGCGCGCGGCCCTGCCCGGACTACCCGGGCCCTGCTCTGTTTTTTTTATAGCATTAAGTGGAACCGGAGAACCCTTCCTTACCTGACCGCTCCGGGAATGCCTGGCCCGGAAGCTCTAACTTCTGATTTGTCCGTTCTCACAGCAGTAACCAGGAGTACTCTGAGCCAGCCCTGAGTGCGCATTGGGGTTTCTTTGTCTGTTGGCCAGTCGCACGGAGGCGTTGCTTCTAAGATCGCTCTGTGCGGGAGGTGCTCGCTAGACCAGACCCACATCAGGAGAGGTACGAGGGAAAGAATAGGGGGGGTACCCGGGACCTCTGACCGCGTAGGGCCGGGCGAGGGGGGGCCTGGGGGCGAGGTAGAGGAGTCGGCGGGGGAGGGCGCGCGTCTCGGAGGGGAGTGCGGGGTCCGGGACAATTGGAGGCCGCTACCCGGAGCATGGGTGGCTGAGTGGGGGGGGGGGGAGGGGGAGGGGGGCGGGGTGGGGGTATCGGGAGGGGGGAGGGGAGGCCTCGTCCGGGGGCGGCGACGGACGAGGCAGGGGGGAGAGGGCTGAGGGGCGCGGGGTGGTCAACGAGAGGAGAAGGGCTCCACGATCGGAAGGAAGAAGGGAAAGGGGATCAGGAAGGCGTAGACACCTCAGATCGCTTGCAGGAGAGGGGAGGAGTACGGGGTCAGGAAGCATCGCGAGACCAAGGATACGCGGAAGGAGAGTAGCGGAAGGGGGACTCTTAAAGGGAGCAGGACAAGCGACGAGGGCTACCGTGAATCGGGAACCGCGAAGGGGAAAAGGAGGTGTACCACAGGCGATGGCAGTGCAGGGAGAAGGGACCGAGGAATCGGGTCGGACAAAAGGGAGGCGCGCTCAAGGGCGAGGAGAGGAGGCAGGCGGCAGGGGCGCGTACCGGGGACTCTTTCAGCCCGCTCGCGGATTACAGGGGCTTCAGAACGGTACTCGGGACTCTCTTACCCGTCCGGGGACTGGCTGGTGCGTGTCCGGCGCTCCCAGACCGCGCCGGGTCTCTCGTCCGCCCGGGTCAGGGTCCGGTACGGGGCTATGGTACATGGGTACAGGGAAGGAAGGGAGGGGCGGGAAGTCGCCAGGCGGTTACAGGGGTGGCGACGCGGACGAAGGGAAGGAGGAAGGAGATGGGCGCGCGAGGGGAAGGGCAGAGGGGGAGGGGAAGGCGACGGGGAAGGAGGGGCGGAAAGGAGTAAGGCAGGGGAGGAGGCTGGAAGCGCAAGGAGGAAGGAGGGGCAGGAAAGGCCCAGTGGTGTGCGCGGGCACTGTGGGAGGGCCGTCGTGTGGGGGTCCTGTGGTTTACAAGCTTTCGCTGTGTGGCTCAGAGAAGGCGGACTGCGCGGTGCTTGGTTGCGCTGAGGTGGGCCGTATTCTGTGCTGGAGCTTGGCTCCCTTGGCGCGGTCTCTTCGCGCTGCACTCGCCCCAGAGCCTGGACTTGTGTCTGGAGAGCCTCGGGTGGTATTGCTAGAGGAGGAGGAGGTCCTTCCCTGAGGCCTGGGCCGCGCGCCTGAGCGCGTGATGGCCAGTCTCTCGTGCCGCGTGTTGGCGGCGCCCGCGGGCGAGGAGGAACCGAGCAGTTTCACGCTCGCGAGTGTGGCACGCAGGGAAAATTGAGTTTCTGCTAAACGGTGGTATAATTCTTCTGTGGTGAGGTTGGATTCCAAAGTCTTCCTCGCCGGAGCGGCCCCTCAGGCGGACGCTAACTCAGCAGGGTGCAAGAGCTGGACCGGTTGCGTTGGTGTGGGGCCATGGCGCGCGTTAGAGAATACTGGTTGGTCTGAGCGAGCCTCTTCTCCAGCGCTGCCTTCTCGAGTAGTCTGATGATGGGCTCTACTAGCCTGTGGAGTCAGTTCTCCTCATTCTCTTGTCGCCGGGCTCGGTGGCCTGCTTTCCTGTGCCGCTAGGTTAAACCGCGCCGGGCAACACGGTCTGAGTTCATGCGCTCTGGCGCTACTCGCGCGCTTGTTACTTCCTGGCAGCAGGGATCTAATGCAGCGTCTTTGTTTCGCTAGGTGCTAAAACAACTAAAAGGGACAACAAAAGTAATGGGGATTTTAGGAGCTTTAGTTATTCGTCAGACGCGCTTAGATCCTTGCTATGCCTAATGTGTCTAGCCTTAAGGACCTCTGCCTGTCTACTTCTTCAGTCTTTGCAGCATGCGATGCCCATGCTGTTCTCCGTCTGTTTCAACTGGGCAGTGTTACGTTATTGTTCGTCCGCACTTTATCAAGGTCAGGCCTTGCATGAAATTCACCAAATCACAAGTTGTTGTGGTTTATAAATAACTTACGTATGGAGGCTTGGGTACTCTACCAGGTGCTCGCCTCCTACCACCAAAACCGCACCCTCAACGCGCTGGCGCAAGGAGGCTACATCTGCTCCTACTTCGGCTTCGCCATGAGCTTCTTCGGCCTCGCCACCATGCTCATCCTCTTCACCATGGCGCTGGAGCGATGCCTGGCCCTGGGCCGGCCCTACTTCTACGAGCGCTTCCTGAGCCCCCGCACGGGCTTGGTGGCCCTGCCGGCCACCTACACCTTCTCGGCCGCCTTCTGCTCCCTGCCCCTGCTGGGCTTCGGGAGTTTCGTGCAGTACTGCCCCGGTACCTGGTGTTTCATCGAGATGCACCTGCACCCCGACGAGCAGAACCGGGAGGCGGCCGGGCGGACCGTCACCTTCTCGCTGCTCTACGCCACCCTGCTCCTCTTCCTCATCCTGGCCGTGCTGCTCTGCAACCTGAGCGTCATCGTGAACCTGGCCCGCATGCACCGCCGGGGGCAGAGGACACGCCGGGTGACCACGCTGGAGCAGCCCCGAGCGGCCACGGGCTGCGGCCGGCGCATCTTCTCCATGGCCGAGGAGATCGACCACCTCCTGCTGCTCTCCATCATGACCATCACCTTCATCATCTGCTCCCTGCCCTTCACGGTGAGTGTCATGGGCTCACACCTTTCTCTCCCTGCCTTCGTGAGGCTCCTCCCAGCTCTGCTACCCAAAACTTCAAGGTTGAGGTCAAAGCTTTGCTCTTCCTGAAGTTTGGGAGATCCCGGCTCGGCCACGAACTTGGCAATTTGCACATCTCCTGGGGAGCTGGGGGAATCAGTCCCTGTATCCCCAGTGCCAGGAGGATAATGGGGTGGCAATAGAGGAGGATGGGTTGGCAATAAAAGAGGACGAGGTGACAGGAGGATGTAGTGACAGGAGGATGGGGTGACAAGAGGATGGAGTGGCTGAAGGATGGACTGAGAGGAAGATGAAGTGACAGGAGGATGAGGTGTCAGGAGGATGGAGTGGCAGGAGGATGGCAAAGCCATCAGTTACACTTCTGCAGATGGGCTGGAGGTGCTGCTTTGGGCTGGAGGCAGTGGGTTTCCCTACTGGGTGGGATGAGTTATCCCGGATTTCTCGGATGGAGCTGGAGGAGCTGCCCTGGGCAGTGCCCTGAGTCTGTTCTGGGTGGGGTGAGTTATCCCAGATTTTTGCAGATGGAGCTGGAGGTGCAGAAGGCTGCACCCACCTCGCAGTTGGAC
>CM019218.1:1929944-1950186 GCA_009741485.1 Malurus cyaneus samueli | reverse complement strand
CTCCTCCCCGAGGCGCAGGCACGGAGAGGGGACATTTCTGGGAACAGGGATCTGGCACAGCGGCCGCAGCACGTGCCGTCCCAAGGGATGTGCCCACATCCCGTGCCCCATCCAGGCACGAGGCTTCCAGCAGAAATCCGGGATCAAAACAGCCGAGTGCAGGCACGGAGAGAGCGAGTGTCCCCTCCAAAGGGCCACTTGTCACCCATCCAGGTGCTTTCACACCAGGATCATCGTGGGTTCTGGGGCACCTCGGGTCTCTGTCCCCATGTGTGAGCCCCACACTGCACGAGGTCACTTTGGTCCCATCAAAACTGACCCCAACAAGGCTGGGAGTGCAGCCAGTGCTGATTTTGTGCTCTGGGTGTTAAACAGACTCTACCTTCCCTTCCCTTCGTGCTCCCTTGCTTTTCCCAGGGGAAAAGGGAATAACCACAGGCTGATGGGGTTTAGGACAAAGGAGTAATGTCTGGATGCTTGTGATCATTCCAGGAGCCTCCACACCCTGAGGGACAGTTCATCCCCTGACAATGAACCCACACACGATGGGCAGCCCTTTCCGTGTCCCAAAAAAGCCCGGCTTTGGCCGCTGCGGTCATTAGGAAGCGGAACCCCTGGGTGGGGACACGTGGGCAGAGCCCTGTGAGCGTGTTTGGGGCAGCGGGGCTGGGAAAGCGGCCGTGGCCGGGATCCCATGGGCCCGGGGGCAGCAGATAGCGCCTTATCCAGAGGCAGCTTCCCCTTTCCCATCGCCCGGCTCCCCCGTGGGGCTGCGCTTTGGCAGCGCCTCAAACCGAGCCGCCTCCTCGGGGCCACGCTTTCCCTCCTGTTCCCGGCTGCCCATGGCTGCCACCCCTCCTCTGCAGCCACAAATCCTTCCCAAAACGCGCCAGAGCTTGGGACAGCCCTTGGAATGCCGCGTGTGGCCCCGGGGTGGTACCCAGCGGATCCCAGGGGAGAAGGGATGCTCCTGCTCCCCATCCCCGTCTGAGAACACCCTGAACCCGCAGAGAGGAGGCGGCGGGTGACCCGAATGAGTAAGGAATGCTGAGTCACCTTTCCAGGAAGCCCCGCGGGCCGGGATGAGTCGGCACGCTGCAGGAAGGAGCGCAGGGGTCCCGCACCCCTCATCCTCTCCGTCTCCCACGCTCATTGCTCCCGCGTGGTCTCAAGGTGAGAGACACCGCTTCCTGCAGCAGCCGCCGGGTTTGTTGTGTCTCCAAACCGAGCAGAGCACCGGGCTGGCTGTCATTTGAAGTTCATTTCAACCCACGGAGTCAGCGGATTTGCTGGGACAGCCCAAACTGCCCCAGAAAGTTGCCTGGGGTCGGGTCCTGGCAGCTCAGACTCAGAATATTTTCTCCCTGTGATTTCTCCCTGGTTGTGTGACCCCTCTGCTGTGCTGTGTCCTGCTCTGGGGTCCTTCCAGCACAGGAAGGACCTGGAGCTGTTGGAGTGAGAGCAGAGGAAGCTCCAGGATGGAGCAGAGGGATGGGAGGAAAGGCTGAGAACTGGGATTGTTCAATCTGGGGAAGAGAACCTTTAGGGTGACTGAATTGTGACCTTCCAGTACCTGAAAGGAGCCACAGGAAATGTGGAGAGAGAAGACAAGGGGGAATAGCATTAAACTGAAAGACAGAAGGTTTAAATTAGATATTGGGAAGGAATGGTTCGCTGTGAGGGTGGGGAGGCCCTGGCACAGGGTGCACAGAGAAGCTGAGACTGGAAATGTTCCAGGCCGGGCTGGATGGGGCTGGGAGCACCCTGGGATGGTGGGAAGGAAGAGAGGTGCAATGAGATGATTTTTCATTCTTTTCCACCCCAAATCATTCTGTAATTTTGCAGATCCGTGCCTACATGAACGAATTCGGCGGGCAAGAGGACGACCACGAGCGGGACCTGCTGGCGCTGCGCTTCCTCTCCATCAACCCCATCGTGGACCCGTGGGTGTTTGCCATCCTACGGCCACCCGTGCTGCGCCTGGCACGCTCCGTGCTCTGCTGCCACATGTCCCCTGCCACCCCACGCCCCGCTGTCACCAAGCTGGCCGCGCGCCTGGACCTCTGCGGCCACTAAATCCACTGGCCACACCGGGAAAGGGATGTGTCCACTGTAGCCTGGCCCGGGACGGGGTGGCTCTGCCACCTGGGAAGCCACCGTGGTCTCTGACAGGGACAAAAGTGCAGCAGGACAAGGTTGGAAGGGTCGGTGTCACCCTCAGCTGGGGCTGGTGCCGCCTGGAGAAGGTTCAGCCCTGCTGGGAGGGTCTGGTGTGAAGCATTTGGGGATTTGTAACCCCATGGCTGGGGGGATGTTGGGAAAGCAGGGATTGCTGCTGGTGTGCTGCCCAGTAAGATCTCCGTGGTTATTTTGGGATGGGGCTGGGGGGCTGCAAACACCCACCTGTGCCCGCAGACCCCAAAGAATTGGAGAGAAGAGGAAAGGAGCAGTGTATCCTCAAATATTCCCTGGTTTTTTTTTCAGGCTGGTTGCCTAAAGAAATGCACTTTTTCAGGTGCAGGTCTGTGTCATTCTGTCTGTCTGTCTGTCTGTGCCACACCCCAGAGATTTTAGGCTCTGGAGTTTCCCTGAGGGGCACCAAGGTACTAAAAAAGCCAAATTTTGGCATTTCCCTGGTGCTGTGATGGAGCAGAGCAGCCCTTTCTCAGCATCCATTTGGAAATTCCCTTTGCCCCATTATTTTTGCAAGAGCCAGCAAAGGGAATAAAGAGCCTGACCACGGAATGAGAGGTTTTGGCCACAGCCATGAGCTTCACCCACATCCAAGGTGATGCTGCTGCTGGGCTTTGGGTTTGTCTTTGACTGACAAATATTTATTTAAAATAAAATTTAAAAAAAAAATCAATGAAAGAAAAAAAAAAAATGCAAAACCATCCGGGTCATCATTCCTGCCCTGCTGGGCAGCATCCTCCAACACCACTATTTTATTTTCTGTGTTCCTCTGCTTTTTGAGACTCCACTGGGATGTGGAGCATCCAACTCCACATCCCAAGGTCACCGCTGCCATCAGGAATTTTCTCCCATTTGGGCAGCATCCGACACAGCCCGTGGCATTTGTGCAATTCCATTTTGGGAGTCTCCTTTGGGAGCTGCAGCTCTGCTCAGGGAACCCAAAGGTGCTGAGATTTGGGGCTTTTCGTGAGCTGAGGCGATGTCAAAGTGAAGAATTGTCATTATTTAAATAATAAATGTGTTTGAAGGAGCCTGCTGAATCACGTGTGGGTTTGTGCTGGAGATGCACCTCAGGGATCATTTGGCTCCTGGAGGAAATGTTTCCCTGCCTGGAGATCTGTGGGATGAAACCACGGGAATGGGGGAGAGGGTTGGCAGAGGGAATTGTGTGCCTCAACTTCCTAAAAACTGACGATAAATGGTATTTTACAGATATAAAATTACATTTTTTACCTGAGCTACAAAAATCCCCCCCAACTCAGAGCTTTTCTCTAAAACCTGCCGATCCCACAGCCCGGGAGAGGCAGGCAAAGCTCCCACCTGTTATCAAAACACAGCCCCCAAAAATACCCACCCTAAAAAAAGGCACCATTGAGGTCACTGCTGTCCGGCAGCCAAAACCCACAGGAAGCTCTGTGGCCTCCCAAATGCGTGTGGGCAGATGTCAGGCAGGGGCTGCTGTTGCTCAAGAGGGTTTTTTGGGTTTCAGAGGGGGCGTGGAATTTTTGGGATGGTGCCCCACCCCGATGGAATGTCACAATGTCACCCATCCCCACATTATTCCACTCTTCACCCATTATTCCATTATTCTATTATCATCATTATTATAATATTTCATTATTCACCAATCCCACATTATTCCCTGATTCTGGGCTCGTTCTGAGCTCGGGTTTGGTGTTCCCATCGTGTCTCAGTTGGAAAAGGAATCAAAATCTTTGGGAAGAGCCACGGATCCCCGAGCTTTGTTCATCTGCATGATGAATATTCATCCCGACCTGCTTGCTCAGGCTGGAATTTCAGGAGCAGTTGCTTAATTCTCTTCTGAGCCAGAGGGAAAGGTGCAAAAATAAGGAAGAAAAAATTGAAAAAAATGGGGAAAATGTTGGAAATGGCAAAGGGGTGACATCCTGCACGGAGCAGGGAACGTGACAGGGTAGGAAGAGGATCCGTGGCACAACCCCGAGGCAGGATTCTCTCAGAATCCAAGGATTCGCTGCTGCCAGCCCCCAGCTCGGCTGCTGACCGCTAATTAGCAGCTGCTTGGGGTTTTTTTGGGATGTTTCTGGCTCCTCATCAGGAAATGAGGGGCTGGCAGAGAAGTTCCCGGCGTTTGGATCCGCTTTTTGCTGGGGGAAAGTCGTTCTCCCACCCATCAGGGCAGCAATCCTGGCAAGGGAGCTCAGGGGAAATGATCTGAACCAAATTTAATGCCAGAATAAAAGAGAAATTGCTGCGTGCAAGGAGAGGAACCCCTGAAAGCTGAGTATCTTTGCCAGGATTCATCCTGAGCTGCTGGCCAGGGATGGCCCCAAACCCTGGAATAAAATAAAATCTCATTTTCCTGTTTCAGAGGAAAAAAGGGGTTTCTTGAGAGCTCTGTGAGGACAAGGAGGATCCTGAAAATCTGCATCCTGAGCCATCAGCCTGCACAAAGCACCGCTTTTCTTAACAGCACGCAGGAGCCTTTGCAAAAAGCAAATTAATTTGCCTCTCGTCCGCTCTTTCGGCGTCCACTCGGCTCAAATGCAAAATGACAAAGTCTCATTTCATTCTCTGTGCCAGCCCTTAATGAGTTTTTGATTCCCACACCGGAAACCTGCTGGAGCAGGAGAGCTCTGGGCAGGTTTTTACGTCTGTAATTCCATCTGGGAATGTGGAGAGGAGAGGGAGGAGACACTGCTCGGAGATGAGGGAGGGCATCCACTGCTCCTTCTTAAAGAGTTCTTAAAAATGGGGCGGATTTCCACAGTGGCTGGAGAGACACAGGGAATGGGGATCTTCTCTAAAATCTGTCACAGAATCCCAGAATGGTTTGGGATGGGAGGACCTTAAAGACCATCACATCCCACCTCTGCCATGGGGCACCTTCCACTGTCCCAGGGTGCTCCAAACCCCATTGTCCAGCCTGGCCTTGGGCACTGCCAGGGATCCAGGGCCACCCACAGCTTCTCTGGGCCTCCCCACACTCCCAGCCAGGAATATTTCCCAATATCCCATCTAACCTATACCAATGTGAAGCCATTCCCCATTATCCTGGCACTCCAGGCCCTCGTGAACAGTCCCAAATGATGGTGATGCAACGCAAGGTTTTTGGGGAATGGGTATTTTGGGAGAGCAGAAAAAAAAGAAAAAGCATTTCCCTCTTGTTCCCTCCTTTCCTGGCTTGTCTGGAACATCCCCTCCACATTGCTGTGCTGCCAGCAGGGAGGAAATTCTCTTTTTTTTTCAGCTGTTTTGGCCTCCTGGCTAAGCCCAAGTGCTTTGGCCATGGTTTTACTGGGGGCCACAAAAACCCATCAACCCCGTTTGTGGGGATGAGGAAATGTGGGAACACCCTACAAAGGTGGAATATTTGAATGGGATGGGGATGGGATCCATGGGATAGGATGGATGGATATGGATAGATAGGATGTGGATGGGATGGGATGGGATCCATGTTGGGATGGGATGGGATCCATGGGATGGGATGATAGGGATGGGACCATGGATGGGATGGGATGGGGGATGGGATGGGAATGGGATGGGATGGGATGGGATTGGGAATGGGAATGGAATGGGATCCATAGGATGGGATTTGGATGGGATGGGATGGGATGGGATCCATGGATGGGATGGGATTTGGATGGGATGGTATGGTATAGGATGGGATGGGATCCAGGGATGGATTTGGGATGGGATCCTTGGGAATGGGGTGGGTGCAGTGGTGTTGTCCCAGCCCCACATCCCTGCAGGGCACCTCTGGGATTGCTGCTCCATCCTTTGGGATGCTGGAGAAAGCAGAGCCGCCTTTCTGGGCACAGGATGGGCAGGGAGCCCATCTCCCCAGGCTCCAGGAGGGCGTGATCCACATTAAATTGGATTAAATTAATTAACCAAGGAAGTGATTTTGGAGGACTGGCATGGCTGGGCTCCCCATCCTGCCCTGCAGTGGTGCCAGGGCTTCCATGGCGCCGGATGTCAGAGCTGATGGCAATTCCCTTTGGCTTGAGAACACGGAAAAGCCACATTTGGCTTTGCCACAGCTCCTTCTGCTTCTGCAGCTGGTTTTGCATCTCTGCATCCCCATGTCTTCATGAGGAACCTTGTTCCTTCAGATCACATTTCCCATTCTGAAGAAGGGATCAGCCTTTTCCAGGGGTTGGTTTTGGTGTCCCAAAACTTCACGGTTTTAATACCAGAGCCTGGTGCCCAACATTGAAACCAAAAATGAGTAATTCTGTCCTGCCCCCAGTTATTGTGAAAGATTTTGAGACCTCAGAAGAAGCAGGGCTGGGCAAAATCAACTAAAGTGAAACCAAATCCACCAGAGATATCCAGAACAAACTTTTTGTTTGTGGGGGCATAAATCACTTGTGCCATGTCAGTTTTATTTGGGAGTCCTGCAGTGGAATCCACGGGCTGGGATCCCTGCATCAACATCAGCACCCTCACAGCCAGGAATTCCCAATTCCCAATATCCCATCTCTCCCTCTGGCAGTTTGAAGCCATTCCCTGTGTCCTGTCCCTCCATCCCTTGTCCCCAGTCCCTCTCCAGCTCTCCTGGAGCCCCTTTAGGCCCTGGAAGGGGCTCTGAGCTCTCCCTGGATTCTTCCCTTCTCCAGGTGAGCACCCCCAGCTCTCCCAGCAGAGCTTTGAATTTTCAAGCTTTTATTTTGCAATATATGAATAATAACAACTTCCATTCTGGCTTTTGGGTTCATCCTTGCAGGGGGTGAAGCTCTCATGTGAATTTTCCCCAGATTACCATAAACTCTCCAATTTCTCAAGCCTAACAATTTTATTTTTATTTTAAACTGTGGATATAACCTTCCTCACTGTGCCCAACCATTTTCTCATGTAACTTTGTTTTTCTCTTACTCTGTCAGAAAAACAAGAACCTGAACATCCCAGTTTAGGGCAAAGTGTCCCTGCCCACGGAATTAAATGGGTTTTAAGGTCTCTTCCAACTCAAATATTCAGTGATTCCATGGAAGCTCAGCCCTCCTGTTGCTCGTTCTTCCTCACAGATGGAGTTGGGTGTGCCGGGAGGGTGAGCTGGAAGATGCTGAGATGAGGCTGGACCCTGAATTTCTGCATCCCTGCTGTTCCCTGATCCATCCTTTTTCCAAAATCCACACACAGGCAAAGGGCTGAATGGAACAGAGCCCCCCTCTCCAACTGGGAGACATCCAACCACCAAACCAACCAGAGGGAGCAGGAAAAATCCAGCCAGAGCTCTGAGATGATCCAAACTGGCCGAAAACACAAGGAAGGGAAAGTTTTACGAGCCTGGCTGGGATGTGGAGCTAAAAATACTGCGGCTGTGACTCGGGGAGGGAGCGAGCGTCCGAGGCACCGCTTGTTTGCGCACTCACGGCGGGCCGGGCGCTCGCCCCCAGAGAAAATCCTTCCCCTAAAAGCGTCCTTAGCATTCAAGTGTGGCCTAGGCGATGAAACAAACTTTAAAATAGAGACACCTGAATAGTTGTTTTTTGTAGCTCAGTTAAACTGGGTTGTCCGAGGGGCTTGAGCCAAAGGGCCGAGAATTCGCCAGTCTGGCTATAGAAGCTCAGCTCGAAACACCAAGCGATGAAGTGTCCAAGCGTGACGGATGTAGAGTTCGCGTGAATGTTGCGCGTACTGGAAGCACTCTGGGACAGTGGAAGGGGGTCCCTGCCCATTGACGGCGCGAATGTGGAATAGATTGTTGGATTTCAATGGTCAGATAATCAACACCATTCACGGAGATTTATGTGCTCTGCCTTTTTCTTTATTTTACCCAGCCACTCACGATTAGATTAAGTTCAGACACCCCAGCAGCATCCACTGGAGCCCCTCATACACTCCTTCGCTCAAAACCCACCCAGCTTTCCATCCACTCCTAAGCTTCAATCCTTCGACATCCACTCTGCGCTTGCCATTTAGCCCTGGAGAAGTGACTCGATAAGCAGAGGGTATTTGCATAAAATCACACTACAAGGGAGCCGATGTTATGGTTGTATTGCCCACCACAGCACCCCAAACATCGTGCGCGCAAGGCAGTGGGAACTAAGTTTTATCCAATACAAAGAGTACCGCCAATGTCGTGATGGGGGCCAGAGGAAGAAATGGATGGGAAGAGCACTCCATCGCCACAGAAAGTTGTGCGAAAGAACATCAATTCAGCCATGACCAGAGGGTCTTTGCTAAGGCAGAGAAGCAAAATAGAAACTGAAAAGGAGATTTGTTCGTATACAAAGAAAATTTAGGCGAGCTGTTTAACCTCACGAAGACATTTCGTGCACCAGATGCTCTGGCCACGGTTTTGTCACGGCGGGAATGGGGGAATAGAGACTCATAGAGAACACGTGTTACAATTTAATTTGTCATGCGAAGGACTTGCGGATTCACCACCACGCTAACTGTCTCCCAGACCTCTTTGCTATTACCATGCGCATATTTAGGCCAGTCGGGGCAAATGCTGGCTTCTTTTCTCCCAGCTCGCGAAGGTCTCGCGAGCCCGGCACAGGCGTGCTGAGCCGCAGATTCCATCAGGGACGTAGGCCGTGGAGTGTCTACCTGCCCGGTCAAGGCAGGGGTTGCTACACCCTAGCGGGTGTGAACCATGGCAGGAGCATCCCCACCCGGCCTGAAGTCGCTCTGACTCCGATAGAATGCTCCGCTGGGTGTCGGAGAGGAACGCCGATAACACCCGTTGGAATAGAATCGGCGGCAAAGAGCGGCACAGTGACTCACTGGCTCTCGCAGCAGGCGCCCGACCGCGGCTTTTCAGGGCCTGCCATGCGCCGGCAGCCGGGGAGATGTTGCCCGGGAATCGTCCATTTGGCTACTGCCCAGGATGTGGCGCCACGGTGGCGATGAGAGGGAGGGGGAGCAGCTCTCGGAAAATGGGGATGGGGAATGGGGGACAGGAAGAAGGGGAGGGGGAAAGGGACAGGACAAGGGAAGGGACAAAAGGGGGGGAAAGGACAAGGGGAAAGGGGGTATGGGGATGGGAGGAGAGAAAAGGGAAAAGGAAAAGAGGGAAGGAAGAAGGGGCAAGAGAAAAGGGAAAGGAAAAGGGCGACAGGAACAGGGGAAAGGGATGGGGATGGGAAGAGAGGCGAAAAGGACGGGACTGGAACAATGGGGAAGGGGAAGAGCAATCAGAAAGTCTCACGGATCGGCTGTCTTCCCTGGGACCAAGAAGCAGACACAGGACCACATAGTCAGAGAACTCACTTTCAATGATGATGCATTTCTAAATTACACTTAGGGGGGAATAGAAGTGATGAATGGAAGAATAGGGGACTAGAACTCCAGTAAGAGATAAGGAAGGAAATGGAAAGGGGAAAGAAGGGAAGGGATGGAAGGGAAGAGAGAAAGGAAAGGAAAAGGGGAGGAAGGGGGGGCAAGAAAAAAAAAAGGAAAGGGGACAGGGACAAGGGAAAGGGGAAGGGGTTGGGAGACAGAAAGGGAAAGGAAATGAGACAAGGACAGGAAAGAGAAGGAGATTGGAAGAAATGGGAAGAGAAAAGGGAAAGAGGACTGGAACAAGGGAAAGGGTAAAAGCAATCAGGAGGAGAAAAGGGGAAGGAAAAGGGGCAAAAAACAAGGAAAGGGGAAGGAGATGAGAAAGGGGGAAGAGAAAAGGGAAGGAAAGAGGAAGAGGAAAGGGAGCAAGAGAACGGGAAAGGAAACGGGACAGGGACAGAGGAAAGAGGATGGATGGAAATGGAAATGGGAAATGGAAATAACTGGGACTGGGACAAGGGAAAGAAGGGGAAGGGGTTGGGAGACAAGAAGAAAAAAGGAAAGGAAAAGAATGGAGAAAGGCAAGAGAAAGGGAAGAGGAAAGGGACAGGTGACAAGGAAGGGGATGGGGAAGGGACGAGAGAAGGAAGGAAAAATGAACAGGGAAGGAAAGGGGAACAGGGGAAAGGGAAGAGAAAAAAGGGGAATGGGAAATGGGAAGGGGAAAGGGTGAAAAGAAGATGAAAAGGGACAAGGAACAAAGGAAAGGGGAAGGGGGTCAGCGAAAGGGAAGAGAAAAAGGAAAGGGACCATAGAAAAAGAGAGAAAGGAAAAAGGGACAGGGGACAAGGGAAAGGAAGGAGAAAGGGGAAGAGAAAAAGGGAATGAGGAAAGAGGACAGAGAACAAGTGAAAAATTTCTTGGCTCTGTCCTGCTGTGTCTGACCATGGGAATTGCTGTTCCTGGCTGGTTTCTCAGTGGTGGAATTTTGCCATCATCCATGTTATTTACCTTTTGCATTTCCAATTTTGGCAACAATCAGCCCGAGAATCTTCCCTGCAGGATGCCTGGGAGCTGAAATGTGATGCCGCCGAGGGCTCTGGGAGCACTGGGACAGGAAAATGCAGACCCTGAGGTGCCTGAGAGGTTCAGGGACCAAACCAAAACCCAGAACTCAGGGTGGGACATCCCAGATGGCATCCACAATGGGACATTCCAGATGGGACATTCAGGGTGGGACATCCAGGACAGGAATCCAGGATGAGACATCTGGAGGGGACATCAAGGACAGGATGTTCCAGGAGGGACATCCAGGATGGGACATCGAGATGGGACATCTGGGAGGGACATCAAGGACAGGATGTCCAGGAGGACTCCAGGTGGACACGGATGGGACATGCAGGATGAAACATCTAGGATGGGACATCTGGGAGGGGACATCCAGGACAGGACATTCCAGAGTGGGACATTCATGGACGTGGGACATTCAGGATGGGACATTCCAGGATGGGACATTCCAGGATGGGACATTCCAGATGGGACATCAGGGATGGGACATCCAGGACAGGATACCCAGGAGGGACATCCAGGATGGGACATCTGGGGATGGGACATCTGGGAGGGGACATCCAGGACAGGACAATTCCAGATGGGACATTCACATGGGACATCCAGGACAGAAGATACAGGATGGGACACCCACAATGGGACATTCACAATGGGACATTCCAGATGGGACATTCAGGATGGGACATTCAGGATGGGACATCCACAATGGGACATCACAATGGGACATCCACAATGGGACATTCCAGATGGGACATTCAGGATGGGACATTCCAGATGGGACATTCAGGATGGAACATCCACAATGGGACATTCCAGATGGGACATTCACAATGGGACATTCCAGATGGGACATTCACAATGGGACATTCCAGATGGGACATCCAGGACAGGACATCCACGGGATAAGGAGACATCCAGGATGGGACATCCACACCACCGAAACTCCCTCCCTTCGCGCTGAGCAATTCTCTCATCAGCCGCTGGAAGGATGATGGCATAAGCAAATGGGTTGGCATAATCACTCAGGATTTCTCCGGTGCGAGCAGGGCTCATTTCTGTAGTGTGCTGGGCGCTTTCCAAAATCGTCGATCGGCCGCAGACGTGATATTCCTACACTATTGGAGCGCGTCCCGTGAATCCTAATGTATGTACTCTACGATCTTACCGTCATTGGTTCGGCTCATTGGGATACCTCGTTATCCGGAGGCGTTAGGGTAGGCATGTGGGCCCTCTGACCGGAGGTCGATTCAGGATGGAGTCTGGGGGTACGTAGGGATCTTGGGATTCACATCTGACGGCTTAGACTGTCGCTCGAAGCTGCACGGTGGCTATGGATTTGTAGCGCCGTTAACATTGTTGTTGCAGGTCGTTCTTCGATCTGGTCTATGCGTGCGCCGCCGCCCGCTGCTGTGAGCTCGTAGGGGTATTGCAATATGAATCGTGAATGAGGGCGAGTTACTCAGTCCGGTCGCTGGCGATATCGTGTTATTAGACGATGTCGATGCGTCTTGAGTACCGTGTTCCGAGCTGGTCGATGACAGTGGCATCGATGGTGTGAGATGGCTCTCTATACGCTTCAACGTGGTGCTAGTGGTCGCGGTGAGCCTAGTCTTCGGTAGGCTTGTCTGGCATGCGCACCTGGATACGATGTAGTTCTGGCAGCCTGCGCCATTTATGGGGATCCCAGCACCCCAAACACTGCAGCAGGGACAAGGTTTTATCCATCCGCTCGTGTGGGGGCAGGAGGAAATGGTGAGGGCCAGCACAGATGCGAGACATCAAAGCAGACAGGGTTTTGAGCAGAGCAAAAATGAAAAGGAATTGTTTACAAAGAAATTTGGAGCCTGTTTATCCCCGGACATTCGTGCTACCAGAGCTCTGGCCACGGGGTTTGTCACGGGGAGGGGATGTGGACATGAGACAACATTTATTTGTCATCAGCAGCTGCTGTTTCCTCTGCTCCAGACCTTTTCCATGCCATTAGGGCCGGGAATTGCCGCTTTCCAGCTGCGAGGTCTCGCCGAGGCCCCGCACAGGCTGGGCTGAGCCGCAGATCCATCAGGATGAGCCCGTGGGATTTTCTCCCGGCAATGCGGTGCCCGGGGAAGGCAGGACGCATCCCAGCCCGGCTGAGCGCTCTGCTAAGCGCTCCCTGGGGTGCGGAGGAGCCGCTCATCCTCTTGGAATAATCACGGAAAAGCGGAGCGCTCCTGCTTCCCGCAGCGCCCCGGGTCCACCGCCATGCCCCACGGGGTGGTGGGAATTTATATCCCCGTCCATGCTCTCCGTGCCGATGGAATCCAGCGGGGAGGGCGGGTCACGTTTTCCCGGTGCCTAGAGTTTCCAGAGGTTTGGAAGGGGCGCAGGTGCGTTTTCCCGGTGCCCTGCGGGCTTTTCCAGAAGTTTGGAAGTGCACACATTGTCCCCGTGTGACAGCCCGAGGAGGGCAGTGTGCTGGGGACACTCCTGGAAATCGCCAGGGTTTCCCACGGCTGCTTTTTTTTTTTTTTTTTTTTTTTTTTTTTTTTTAAGCGGCTTTTCCCGAAATGCGCAAACATCCCCGTCCGTCAAATCCGCAGGGAAATGCCGCCCATCTGCCAGCGCTGCTGCTGTTCCCAAAAGCCACCTAAAATCTCTAAAGCAGGAGACTAAACAGTGTAAAAACCACAGCGAGCTTTTAGAGGGGCCATAACTCCGAGGCATCGTGGAGAGGGATGGATGCTCGTCATGCTGTCCTGTGTGAACCTGTGACCTCTCCAAAAAAAAAAAAAAAAATTTATTAGGAGAAATCAGGGCCCCAGCAGCAGAATTGTGAGCTGAGCTCACAGCAAGTTTCTGAATAAGTCAGGCCATAAATCTTTGTGGGGTTTCGTGTCCCAGCGCTGTGGCTTTGGTTTTGTTGTGGCTCCTGCTGAGCTGCCCCGGATGAAGAAGATGCCCTTGTGTGGTTGGAGTAAAAAAATCCCTAAAAAACACCTGTAAAAGCTTGTTTTTCTGAGCAGCTGGGTTGGGAGTGGCGTCCTGCCACAGCCAGAATTCCAGTCTGGTATATCCCAACCCAGGAGTGTCCAAGGCCAGGTTGGATGGGGTTTGGAGCACCCTGGGGCAGTGGAAGGTGTCCCTGCCCATGGGGAGGTGGGATGAGATGGGATTTAAGGTCACTTCCAACCCAAACCATTCAGGGATTCTGTGCCTGCCTCAATTTCCCCTCCATGATAATAAGAGAAACCCCCAGAGCTCCCTGAGCCCATCACCCTCCCCAAACCACTTCCAGCTCCACCCTCCTCACCAACCTCCTCCCTCTGCGCTGCCATTTCAGCCCTGGAAGGTATGAATAGAATGTTGCATAAAATCCACTCAGGATGCCATTTATGGGGATCCCAGCACCCCAAACACGCAGCAGGACAAGGTTTTATCCATCCGCTCGTGTGGGGAGGAGGAAATGGTGAGGGCCAGCACAGATGCGAGACATCAAAGCAGACAGGGTTTTGAGCAGAGCAAAAATGAAAAGGAATTGTTTACAAGAAATTGGAGCCTGTTTATCCCCGACTTCGTGCTACCAGAGCTCTGGCACGGGGTTTGTCAACGGGGAGGGGATGTGGATCATGAGACAACATTTATTTGTCATCAGCATCTGCTGTTCTCCTCTGCTCCAGACCTTTTCCATGCTAATTGGGCCGGGATTTGCTCGCTTTCAGCTGCGAGGTCTCGCCGAGGCCCGCGCACAGGCTGGGCTGAGCCGAAGGATCCATCAGGATGAGCCCGTGGGATTTCTCCCGGCAAGCGGTGCCCGGGGAAGGCAGGAGCATCCCAGCCCGGCTGAGCGCTCTGCAAGCGCTCCCTGGGGTGCGGAGAGCCCTCATCCTCTTGGAATAATCACGGAAAAGCGGAGGTCCTGCTTCCCGCAGCGCCCCGGGTCACCGCATCCCGAGCCGGGGGAATGTGCCCGGAATTTCTCATTTCTGCCCCAGGATTGTGGCCGGTGGCGATGAGAGGGAGGGGAGCAGCTCTGGAAAATGGGGGATGGGGATGGGGGAAAGGGGGAAGGGAAGGGGATGGGGGAAACAGGGACAGGGACAAAGGGACAAGGAAAGGGATGGGGAAGAGGATGGGAATAGAAAGAGGGAAAGGAAAAGAAGAGATTGGGGAAAGGGGGCAAGAGAAAGGGAAAGGAAAAGGGGACAGGGACAAGGGAAAGGGGGAAAGGGATGGGAGAGGGGAAGAGAAATGGGAAAGGAAAATGAGACAAGGATCAGGGAAAGGGGAAGGAGATTGGAGTGAGAAGAGAAAGGAAAAGAGAGGGGGAACAGGGAAAGGGGATGGGAGGTGAGAAGGAGAAAAAGGGAAAGGAAAAAGAGGACAGGGACAAGGGAAGGGGGAAGGGGAAAGGGATGAGAAAAGGGAAGGGAAAATGAGACAGGCAAGGAAAGGGGAAGCAGGGAAAAGGGGAAGAGAAAAGGGAAGGGGAAAGGGGGCAAAGAGGAATGAAAAGGGACAAGGAACAAAGGAAAGGGGAAGGAGGGCAGGGGAAGGGAAGAGAAAAAGGAAAGGGAGCATGGAGAAAAGAGAAAGGAAAACGGACAGGAACAAGGAAGAAAGGGGAAGGAGAAAGGGGAAGAGAAAAGAGGGGAAAGAGGAAAGAGGACAGAGAACAAGTGAAAAAATTTCTTGGCTCTGTCCTGCTATGTGTGACCATGGGAATTGCTGTTCCTGGCTGGTTTCTCAGTGGTGGCATTTTGCCATCATCCCACCATTATTTACCTTTTTCATTCCCCAATTTTGGCAGCCAAATCAGCCCGAGAATCATTCCCTGCAGGATGCCCTGGGAGCTGAAATGTGATGCTCGAGGGCTCTGGGAGCATCTTGGACAGGAAAAGCAGAAAACCCTGAGGTGCCTGAGAGGGTTCAGGGAAACCCAGAACATCCAGGATGGGACATCCACAATGGGACATTCCAGATGGGACATTCAGGGTGGGACATCCAGGACAGGACATCCAGGGTGGGACATCCCAGATGGGACATTCACAATGGGACATTCCAGATGGGACATTCAGGGTGGGACATCCAGGAAGGACATCCAGGGTGGGACATCCCAGATGGGACATCCAGGATAGGACACCCAGGATGGGACATGCAGGATGAAACATCTAGGATGGGACATCTGGGAGGGGACATCAAGGACAGGATCCCCAGGAGGAACACCAGGGTGGGAATCCAGATGGGACATCTGAGACGGGAACATCTGGGACGAGACATCCAGATGGGACATTCAGATGGGACTCCAGGACAGAACATCCAGGACAGGACATCCAGGGATGGGACATCTGGGGTGGGACATCCAAGGAGAGGACATCCACAATGGGACATCCAGCATGGGACATTCCAGATGGACATCAGGGATAGGACATCCAGGACAAGGGATACCAGGACGGGACACCCAGGATGGGACATCTGGGATGGGACATGCAGGATGAAACACTAGGATGAGAACATTTGGGATGGGACATCCAGGACAGGACATTCCAGATGGGACATTCAGGATGGGACATTCAGGATGGGACATCCACAATGGGACATCCAAATGGGACACCCACAATGGGCAATTCCAGATGGGACATCCAGGATGGGAACATCTGGAGAGGGGACATCAATGGACAGGATGTTCAGGAGGGACATCCAGGGTGGGACATCTGGGATGGGACATCGGGACAAGACACCATGAGGACATCACAATGGGACATTCAGGATGGGACATTCAGATGGGACATCCACAATGGGACATTCAGGATGGGACATCCACAATGGGACATTCCAGATGGGAATTCAGGATGGGACATCCACAATGGGACATTCGGATGGACATCCACAATGGGACATTCCAGATGGGACATTCACAATGGGATATCAGATGGGACTCCAGGAGGGGACATCTGGGATGGGACATCCAGGACAGAAAACACATCAGGATGGGACATCCACAATGGATCATTCCAGATGGGAATCACAATGGGATATTCCAGATGGGACATCAGGACGACATCCAAGTGGCACATCTGCTGTTTCAAGCAGCTCCTTCCCCCAGAGATCCTCCCGAGTGGTTGCTCATCACTTTCCTCTCCTCAGCTGGAGTTTCTGCTCAAACCAGGGCATTGTGCCCAGCTCTGCCTCCTGGGCACGGCATTTCCTGCCAGAACATCCCCCTGGCACCAACTTCCAGCTGCAGCAGGAGCAGCTGGGCTCAGCTTCAAACACCCATCTCCCACAGTGCCAAACCCTTTCCAAAAGAGCCATTCCCTAAATTATTCATGATGGGGATTAATGCACGGCATTGTTGGAATAAATCAGGTTTTGCAGAGTTTATGATCAATGATTTCCCACTGAGAGGGAGCTGAAGTGCCTGGGGTGGCACTTCCCTTCTTTTGGGAGCTTTGGTGCAAATATTCAACATCTCACAGGTTTTTGGGGGATCAGGGATATCTGGTGTCAATGCCCCACATCCCATCCTTCCCACCCAAATTCTCAGAGCACATTCTCCCATCCCCTGCCAGAACCAGGACTGAGCTTCAGTCACCAACACCACCACGTGTTGCTGCTTTTCTCAGTTTTTTTCCCCTCGGGGCGGGAAAATGTGTTTTTCTCCCATTTTTCTGAAGTCATTGTGTGTTTTTAGAAGGGCGTGCTAAGCCAGCGAGGATTTCTTCTTGCGGGAGTGTTTTCTTTCAAGACTTCCCTCACACTGAAGCATACCAAGTGCATTTTTAAAATCCTATTTCACTGCCCTTTTTACCCCTCGCTGGTGTTTTTCTGGGAGTGGAAGGCTGCTGGCAGCCCTTAGGGCTATAACTTATAGGGGACACCTTTGGGATCCCCATTCTTGCCAGGGCCCCTAGGAGGATCCTGTACCCATAGGAAGCAACTGTGGGATCCTTGTCCTGGCATCAGGGTCCCTGTTCTTATATGGGTGATCCCTGTCCTTGTAGGGATTTTTGGGGATTCTCATCCTTGTAGAGGGTCTAAAACCTTGTAAAGTTCCTTTGCCCCTATAGGGGCTTTCTGACCTTGTAGGGAGTCACTGTAGGATCCTTGTTCTGACATCAGGGTCCCTGTTCTTATAAGGGGGATCCCTGTCCTTGTAGGACATCATTTTGGGATTCTCATCCTTGTAGAGGGTCTAAACCCTTGTAGAGTTTCCTTTGCCCCTATAGGGGTCTTCTGTGGGATCCTTGTCCTGGTATCAGGGTCCTGTTCTTATAAAGATGATCCCTGTCCTTGTAGGGAGTTTTGGGATTCTCATAACCTTGTAGAGGTCTAAACCCTTGTAGAGTTTCCTTTGGCCCCTATAGGGGGTCTCTGTGAGAATCCTTCAGGGTCCCTGTTTTCCCTGTCCTTGCAGGGAGTTGTTGTAGATTCTCACCCTTGTAGAGGGTCTAAACCCTTGTAGGGTGTCCTTGTCCTCATCCTGTCCTTAAGCGAGCAGTGGCATCCTGCTGTTTTTAGGGGATCTTTAAGGGGATGGCAGCCAAGCCAAATGGGGGCAGAGACTATCATCCCCGGTGCCATGGCCTGTGATGGGGACAGCAGGATTGAAAGGGACACAGATCACCTGAAAATTGTCCGCTTGTGGGACATTCCCAACACGCACTGCCAAGCAGCTGCTGGCTGTCCCAGAAAATCCACAGAGGCTCAGTCTGGGGGGAATTGGAGTGGGATGGGCAGGAGCAATGGTCATGGTGAGAGGGAGAATGGCCAAGAGAGCAACGAGGGAGTGAGCGAGAGAGGGATGTAGAGAGAGGGGATGAGCAAGAGCTGATGCTCTTGCACAGTAAGGCATGTGACCAACATGTCAGCGCTGCCACTGGAATGGGGGGCTGGAGGACAAAAATCACCTTTGTCTGGTCTGGGCAAGAAAATGGAAGCTGCCTGTAAGGTCCAGGAAAACATATCTTGTACACTGGATCCCAGAAAATTGTGGTTGGTGGGAGGGAATTAAAAACCCATCCAGTTGCCACCACTGCCCTGTGGGCAGGGACAGCCTTTCACAGTGTACCAGGGTGCTCTCAAACCCATTACCAAGGTTTTGGGCAACTGCCAGGGATTCCAGGGGCAGCCACAGCTTTCTGGGAATATCCATCCCAGCCCCTCCCCACCCCTACAGCCAAGGATTCCCAATTCCCAATATTCCCATCCATCCTGCCCTCTGGCAGTTGAAAGCCTATATCCCTGATGTCCTGTCCTCCATCCCTGTCCCCAGTCCCTCTCCAGCTCCCTGGAGCCCCTTTAGGCCCTGGAAAAGGGGCTCTTGAGCTCTCCCGGGAGCCTTCCCTTCTCCAGGTGAGCACCCCCCAGCTTATCCCAAGCAAAGCTTTGAATTTCCAAGCTTTTATTTTGCAATATATGAATAATAACAACTTCCATTTAGCTTTTGGGTTCATCCTTGCAGGGGTGAAGCTTCTCATGTGAATTTTCCCCAGATTTACCTAAACTTCCAATTTCTCAACGCCTAACAATTTTATTTTTTTTTTTTCAAACTGTGAATATAACCTTCTTCACTGTGCCAAACCATTTTCCTCATATAACTTTGTTTTTTTTCTATTCTGACAGAAAAACACAACCTGAACATCCTGATTTAGGGCAAGGCGTCTCTGCCCACAGCAGGGTGGAACTAAATGGGTTTTAAGGTTTCTTCCAATTCAAATATTCAGTGATTCCATGGAGGCTCAGCCCTCTGCTGCTCATTCCTTCCTCGCAGAGGAGCTCTCATTTTCAAGATGGGACATTCAGGATGGGACATCCACAATGGGACATTCCAGATGGGACATTCAGGATGAGACATTCACAATGGGACATCTGGGATGGGACATCCAGAACAGAAGACACAGGGTGGGACATCCAGGATGCGACATCCAAGGTGGCACATCCGCTGTTTCAAGCAGCTCCTTCCCCCCAGAGATCCTTCCCGAGTGGTTTTCTCATCACTTTCCTCTCCTCGCTGGAGTTTCTGCTCAAACCAGGGCATTGTGCCCAGCTCTGCCTCCCTGGGCACGGCATTTTCCTGCCAGAACATCCCCCTGGCACCACTTCCAGCTGCAGCAGGAGCAGCTGGGCTCAGCTTCAAACACCCAGCTCTCCCACGGTGCCAAACCCTTCTCCAAAAGAGCCATTCCCTAAATTATTCATGATGGGGATTAATGCACGGCATTGTTGGAATAAATCAGGTTTTGCAGAGTTTATGATCAATGATTTCCCACTGAGAGGGAGCTGAAGTGCCTGGGGTGGCACTTCCCTTCTTTTTGGGAGCTTTGGTGCAAATATTCAACATCTCACAGGTTTTTGGGGGGATCAGGGATATCTGGTGTCAATGCCCCCACATCCCCATCCTTCCCACCCCAAATTCTCAGAGCACATTCTCCATCCCCTGCCAGAACCAGGACTGAGCTTCAGTCACCAAACACCACCACGTTGCTGCTTTTCTCAGTTTTTTTCCCTCTGGGGAGGGGAAAATGTGTTTTCTCCCATTTTTCTGAAGTCATTGTGTGTTTTTAGAAGGGCGTGCTAAGCCAGCGAGGATTTCTTCTTGCGGGAGTGTTTTCTTTCAGACTTTCCCTCACACAGCAGTGAGGGAAAAAAGTGCATTTTTAAAATCCTATTTCACTGCCCTTTTACTCCTCACTGGTGCTTTTCTGGAAGTGGAAGGCTGCTGGCAGCCCTTGGGGCRARAACTTATAGGGGACACCTTTGGGATCCCCATTCTTGCCAGGCCCCTAGGAGG
>CM019218.1:1853541-1929919 GCA_009741485.1 Malurus cyaneus samueli | reverse complement strand
TGCGATCCCCATCCTTGCAGGGTTCCCAGGAGGATCTCTTATATCCCATAGGCTAGCGCAACTGTGTAGGGATCCTCTGTCTGCATCAGTCCTGGTTCTATTTATGCTGGTGTGTCGGGATCCCAGTCCGTGTAGGATTTCTTGGGATCTTACTGCTATTCTCTTGTAGAGTGTCTAAAACCTTGCTTAAAGTTCTTGCCCTATAGGGCCTCTCTGTCCTTATAGGGGTCACTGTGGGATCTTGTTCTGGATCGGGTCCCTGTGTCTTATAAGGGTTACGATCCCTGTCCTTGTATGGGATCATTTGGATTCTCATCCCTTGTAGAGGATCTTGAACCGCTTTGTTAGAGTTTCCTTTGTTCCCCATATAGGGTCTTTGTGGGATCATTATGCTCCTGCATCAGGTTTCCTGTTCTACTAAAGCGAGTTCCCTGTCCTTGTAGGAGTTTTGGATTCTCATCTTTGTAGAGTCTTAAACCTTGTACAAGTTCCTTGCCCTATAGGGCCTTTCGGTCCTTTAGAGGGGGTCACTGTAGGATCCTGTCCTGGCCATTCAGGGTTCCCTGTTTCTTATAAGGGATTCCCTGTCCTGTAGGAAAGAAGTGGGATTTCTCATCCTTGTGAGAGCGTCAAACTTTTAGGAACTCCCTTGTCCCCTTTTAGGATGTCTTCCTTTATAGGATCAGCCTCGTCGATCCTTGTCCTGGCATTCAGAGTCCCCTGTTCTTATAAAGGTGATACCCTACCCTTGTAGAACTCATTGTGGGATTCATCATCCTGTAGGGGTCTAAACCCTTGTAGACTTTCCTTGTCCCTAAGGGGTCTTGCCCTTATTAGGGTCACTGTGGATACTGTCCTGGCATCAGAGTCCCTGTTCTTATAAGGGATCCCTTGTCCTTGTAGGGGCATCACTTTGGATCTCATCCTTGTAGAGGGGCTAAACCCTGTTTAGAGTTTCCTTGCCCCTATAGGTCTTTGTGGGATCTTTGTCCTTGGTCATCAGGTCCTGTTCCTATATGAGTAATCTCTTTGTCCTTGTAGGAAGGTTGGGATTCTCGATCCTTGTAGTGGGTTCTAACCTTGTAGAGTTCCTTTCCACTATAGGCCTCTCTGTCCTTATATAGGGATCACTGTGGGATCCTTGTCCTGCATATCTTCAGGCTCCTAGTCTCTTTATATGAGGTTGATACCCGTCCTTGTAGGGCATCATTGTGGGATTCTCATCCTTTAGAGGGTCTAAACCCTTGTAGAGTTCCCTTGCCCGATAGGGTCTCTGTTGGGATCTGTCCTGGTATCAGGGTCCGTTCCTTATAAAAGGAGATCCCTGTCCTTGTAGGGAGTTTTGAGATCTCTCATCCTTGTAGAGGGTCTAAACCCTTGTAAGAATCCTTGCCCCTTAGAGGGTGTCTGTCCTTATAGGGGATCACTGTGGGATCCTTGTCCTGGCATCAGGCGTCCTGTCTTATAAGGGGGTGTCCGTAGGCATCATTATGGGATTCTCATCCTTGGTAGAGAGCTGTAAACCTTCAGCACCTGAAGGGGCTCTAGCTCTCTCTGATTCTGTCCCTTTCCGGTGAGCATCCCCAGCTCGCCCAGCACGCTTGAATTTTCAGCTTTTTATTTTGCAAATTATATGAATAATACAACTCCATTCTGGCTTTTGGTTCATTCCTTGCAGGATTCACCTCATGGGTGGGAAAGCTCCTCGTGGGGACAAGGGGGTGTCCAGAATTGGAAAAGCGTTGGGCAACAGCTGCCCTCACACGCGGGAACGTGGCTGGCCAGGGGAATATTTCAAAGCTGTGCCATCAGGAGGCAAGGGGCTGGGCTGTGTTTGGGAAGTTTTCCCATTCCCTGGACTGCAGAAATCAAGATAAATATAAGAGAAGTGTCCCAGCTGGAGCAGAGTCACTAAAAGCAGGGATGAAAGGAAGTGGAGAAAATCCAGCTGGGGAAAATCTCAGCTTTCTCTGTCCTCAGTATCAGGGCCAGACTCCATGATCCATGTGTCATTCTTTGGATCTCGCTGACACCCTCCTCTGCACCACTGCCGGTGGCAAGGCTGTCAGAGTGGGGAGTTGACACTTGGCACCCAGCAAATGGCCCCGTTCACCTTCTTCTGCTGTCACCAGTCTGAGTCGCCGCTAAAGAGACCACAGGAAGTTCCCATAGCTGTGAATCCACGAGGGATTTCTCCACCGGAGCAGTTTGTGGTGAACACGCTGTAATTCACATTCCTCCCTCCATTTCCAACTCCTCCACTTTCTCCTGACCAGCTGTCTCATCTCCCAGGAGATGGGATTCCTGTGTGTTCTCCAGTCCAGCACTGGGGGACGGTCCCCTGCTGGCCATCCCGCTGTCCGGTGGGTGAGGGACCCACTGCAACTGGGATGGGGAGCAGGGAGCGGAAGGAGTCGATGGGAGAGGAAGGATGGTATGCCTCTCCCCCTCACCCCTGCGTCCTGCTGGAGTTCTGTGCTGCCCCCACCCACGATGGCCCTGGTGTCCTCTGGGGTATGGTGACAGGAGGTGGACCCTTCCATCCACACTCTTTGGACCAATCTCCTTGTGGCTCCAACATCCAACAACCCTCAAGGCTTACGGACGTGGCCCGACTGGAGCCACAGACATTTTCCATGGAAATTCAAGGAGTGAGGGTAAATAGATAGTGTAGGGTTGGAAAGCTCTGGATTTATGGATTTGGTGTTTGCTGAGACCCAGAGGAATGGGGATGATGGACTCGTGCCGCCACTGCCAGTGTCTCACCAGGGAATGCAGACATATAATTCACAGTTCGCCAAGACCCTATAATTAAGCCAGAGCTTAATTTAAGGCCTCAGGAGCACTTATGATGTGAGGAAAGACTCGGTGAGAGCTAGTGTGGCTCTCAGGATGAGAGGACAGGAATGAAGCAAGGACTCCAACCTGCACACCGGAGCCTGTGGAAACTCATGGCTGCCATCCTCCCAGCCACGAGGGGAGAGCTAGGAGGCTAGTCAGGAGAGAGGCAGGAACCTGGAGCTTTTGGATTTGTCCCCTCTTGGTCCACTCCAAATTCAAAACTCAGGCAGTACCCTGCGGAGATGCTCCATTGCACTGCACCAAAGTCTACTCCTCCCACTCTCCTCCACGCAGGGGCTCTGCTATGGAGCAA
The DNA here is from genome assembly GCA_009741485.1 of Malurus cyaneus samueli. Classification (NCBI taxonomy): domain Eukaryota; kingdom Metazoa; phylum Chordata; class Aves; order Passeriformes; family Maluridae; genus Malurus; species Malurus cyaneus. The sequence goes on along the minus strand of CM019218.1, from coordinate 1,926,765 downwards.
GCCTGGGACAGGGACACCATGGATTTCTGGTTTCCAAAGGCTTGCTTCAGCCTGAGGGAACTGCCTCGAGTAGCTCCAGAGGTGTTTAGATTGGATATTAGGGAAAATTCTCTTCATGGAAAGGCTGCCAAAGCTCTGGCCCGAGCGCCCAGTGGCAGTGGTGGAGCCACTATGCCTGGAGGGATTTAAAGGCCTGTGAATGTGGCACTGGGGACATTGATTTGGTGGCACTTTGCAGTGCTGGGCGGAAACAGTTGGATTAGAGAGCTTTTTCAACTTAATGATCCCAGGTATTCCCACGGCTTTGCCCCTCTCTGAGGTCCTGGATTCACGTCCTTGTGGATCCATGCGCAGGGTGTAGGCTCGAGAGTGACCGACAAGAGAGGCACACCACCAAATATTCAGCACAGCGAACCATCTGTCTCGCTTGCAAAAAATCCTCGATCTGAAGGTCCGCTGTTCCCCTTGCTTCCCCTTGGAGCAGAGTGGGAGCCTTCCCACCGCAGCCCGTTGCCGAGGAACCGAGGCGCGCGTTACAAGCGGAGAGCTTGAATCACGGGGCTTGGCGCCCTACCTTTCAACACACGGAGGGGATTTGGCAATTGCGCGGGGCTATTAATAGCGCTCAAGGAACCGCTCTGCCGGGGTCCCCACGGCTGCCGAGTGATCGCGGGAGAGCAAAGCAAACTCGCAGGGAGGCGAACGGGCTGAGTTTACCTAAGGTAGAGGTCGAAAACTAACCTGTCGGGGAGGCAGGAACCCGGCGGCGCGCGCTCTCGCCACTTTAGTCGCTACCCGACTCTCGCGGCGGCTCCGCCGAGAACCGGGGACACGATGGACAATGAGCAGCGACAAAGCATGTCCAGAGGGACCGGGCCACCTCTGCCCTCCACCAGCCCACAGTCGGGCCCTGGGGCTTTCTCACCTTTTGGAGCAGCAGGAAAGGTGAGATGGTCCGTGGTGGGTGCTGCTCTCCAGCCCGGACTCGGACTTTGCCCTATGGGTGTGACCCATCAACGACAGTGAGGCCCCTGCGTGGAGCTGTCTGGGGATCAACAAGGGCAGGAGGGCAAGAGCCAAGGGATGAGGCTGGAGGGGAAGGATACAGACTGTAGAGTGGTATGTGAGTGCCTCATCCAGAGATCCGATTCCCCATCCTGGAGATGGACGCCAGGCGCTGTCCTTGAGAGCCCAACAGCCTGGCCCATGCCTGAGCAGAAGAGTAGGAGACCCCATCCTGGGCACCACCCTGCAAGGGCTGAAGGCTGGGGGTGCTGAAAGCCAAGAGGAAAGAGCACCCCATGGGAATTGAGGAACCCCCTCCGCTCAATTCCCATCCAACACGCAGCCCGTCGCACCCTCCACCTACCTTCACCGCGCACAGCGTCCTTCGATTCTGCCATCGAGGTTCCCATTAACCCATTGGCCAGACTGTCCCTGTTTGGTCCCCAGCCACCGGATGCCCCACTCTGACAAGCAGCAGGGGCATGGGTTGAGCAGTGTAGAATGCATTGGTTTGGGGAACAACCAGGCAATGGCAGTGGATGTGCCAGCTAGCTGCGGATCCCTTGGATCCTCGCCATCCCATCAGGCCAGTGCCACGGGACACAGAATAACACAGCCCAGGGCACCGGGGATGGATTGCATCACCGCTTGGATTGTCCCCGGGGTGGCTGAGCGTCTGGCTGAGGCTGTTCCAGACACACCTGAGCAGACAGCCTAGGCCTACAGGCAGTGGCCAACTCCGGACAAACATCCCTGGCCCGGAGCTGGCCAGGCTCTGTGCCAAACTAAAAAGGGCGGCTGCTCCATGGCAGGGATCACAAGCCAGGCACTGTCGGACCCTGCAGGGACGAGCCACTCTGCGTCAGAGCTGGCCACCAGATGGGATGGACGGACCAGGTCCCACGTCCCCGCAGCCCAAGGGACACGAGCCAGCTCACCGGGTCCTGTCTGCTCCCCATCCTGGCAGTGCTGCTGGATCTGTCCAGGCAGATCTGTCCTTCCCCGTAGGCCCTCTCCGCTGGGCAATCTCCCTCCGTGGAGTGCCCCTCCTGCAGCTGACCCCGAAGAGCCTGGACACGGAAATCCAGGCTGCCAGGAGGGGCGTGGCCATCACAGCGTCACCCAGGATGGGCTGAAGTCTTGAAACCTCAGCCAGATTTGAAATTAACCTCTCCCAACACAAAGGCTTATTCCCATCACCGCGGTTCAGAGCTCAAAAGAGAGAAACACTGGGAGAATCCTGATGCTCTTTGATGTGCCACATTTGAGGGAGCAGCAGGCACCTCTGAAACACTCCCTCTCAGGCTTGTTTAAACAAGAAAACACAAACAATTTCACCTAAATATCCTCTCTGCCCTAGCAGGCAGCACTGCTGCCAGCCTTCTCCTCCTAACCAATGATGATGGCTTTGTGGGGTTCTTGAAGGATAGGGCAACAGACCAGAGAAGCCCAGGAATATCCTGAGCCAAAGGAGTGCACAGAGAAATTCCTGTTGTTTGGATAAACAAATTGTTTTCTTCGGACAAAGCACACAATCCTTTTTTGGTGTGCGTGTATCTTTGTTTTCTCTCTTTCTAATTTCAAACCACCCCCTGAAAGCCTGAGCAATCCAATGTCCACCTTCCGGAGCAGCCCTGAATTCAAGTCCCACCAGAGCAGATTTCGTCTGAAGTGTAGCTGATCCGATATCTGTCAGGAAACCTTAGCTGAGCCTACACCCTCTTCAACCTCTGCAACATCACCATCGCGTACTCCTCATGTACTCCATCGCAAAACATATTGATGCTATCGCAAGGTGCGTCTGAATAGAATCTTCACATCTATCTCTGACTCAATTTGGCTCACTCCCTCTCTACCTTCAATCAATACTAGCGACGTCCATGGTCTCACCTCACTGGAGCAGTAGCACTGCTCACACCAGGGCGTTGTTATGCACACCCAGACCGATCCTAAGAATCGCTCTACCCTCACCCTCCCCTCAAACACGACGCTCTGCCTCCTCTGCCTCATTTCCCACCCAAGCTGTAATGCCAGCCAGCTGTATGGTGATGAGCAGCCTTGTCCAGTGCAAGGTCCCTGCCCATGCAGGGTTGGTCTGAGGTTCCTTTAAAGGTCCCTTTCACCCAAACCACTCGTGTGTTTCTGATTCTAACACCCCCTGAGTTTCTTTCTTTTCCCTGCTCATTCCCCGAGAGCCCTTGAGATCTGGAAACGAGCACGTGCTGAGCAATTCCTCTGGTGGATGAGAAACTTTAGTGATGAGACCCCATCCAAACTGTCCTCTGCATCCCTGATCTTCCCCCATATCCTAAGTTATCCTGGAACGAGTATTCTGCCTCCAGTAGATTCTGTTGGGCGTCACACAAAAACGATTTTGACTGAAAAATAAATCCCAATAAACTCAAAGCCATCCGACACGGTCAACGCAGACTGCCATCCAAGAACTCGCCCAGGATCCCGACTGAATCTGTTCCGACCTCCAGCGGCCAATCCGCAGCCCCTGGGAGGCGACAGATTCGGAAGCCACAAGGGAATTTGGCATGACGCCCTACAGTGACAACAATCCTGCCCCAGCCTCAGTGGAACGGGGCAGCGCTGGAAAGAACACCTTAGGGATGGGAATGTCCCTCATCTCACTACAAACCCGTTGAAGGAAGGGATTCATCCCCGAACCCTCTCCCACCACCCAAAACAGATGCAGAGGAGTCCTATGGATGGATTTTCATTTAAGATGCATTGATAAACGCAAAAATTGCAACCTTCAGAATGCCAGAGGGCAGGGTTAGATGGATAATCGGAACTTGAATTGTCTCCTGGAGGGTTGGACCCCAGGTGCCCGAAAAAGCTGGCTCCCCTGGATCCCTTGCAGTGTCAAAGGCCAGGCTGGACAGTTTGGAACCTGGAGATAGTGCAAGATGCCCTGCTCCTGGCAGTGTGGAATGGATTGAGCTTTGAGCCCTTCCAACCCAACCATTCTGGATTCCATGATGGTGATTGATGATGAAGACCAGGAATGGACGAAATGACACATGTCCATATGGATGAAGTCAGTCGAGCCTAATGACCTACACTGCAATGATCGTGAACACACGAAATCTGCTCACCCTTTCCCCTTGGAAGTAATGCCTCTGGATCAGCAGCTCAGTCTCTTATAAACAATACATTTGCGTCAAAGCCGGCATTTATCAGGCCAAAATGGTCTTCTTTCAATAGGCTTCCAGAAGCCCGCATTGCATATCTTATTCTGGTATTCAAAAGACCCACCTTGTCTCGCTTAGCAGGATGGGAAATAAAGAGTTTGCAATGCTACTCGAGCAGTCCCTTACAACCGCATTTTTTTCCTCTTCCCACTAATTTTCACGAGCCCTAAGGGAGGGAGGAGAAGCTCTGACCTGTCCTAGCATGTTCTCCGTGGTGTCAGGTGAGGAGATCGAAACAAAAGTGCTGATCACAGATGCCATAGAATGGTTTGGCGCAAGACCTTAAAGCCATTTCTTTCCTCCAGGAAGGCAGAGCCCCCTGATACAGCCAATCCCCATGTTTTCCATCTCTCCCACCGTTATTTCATGGATGTGAGCAGCTCATTCCCCCCTTGACAGGTGTCCCCAGCCACCCCCCTTCTACCTGCCCTCCCCTTCCCACAGCACCAGACTTTCTCTCATGATCTCACTGCCTGCGCCTTCCCAGTCAGAGCACCGAACTCCTTGCGCTTCACCCAGAAGCAAAGACAATCCAGGCTGCAATAACCCCTGGCATCCTGACCAAGAAATAACATGCACGTGAGAAAGCCATCTCCCAACCTCGCCCCCTTGGATTTGCTGCAAGTCTGTCCAGCTATTTCAGGGCTGGTGTTGACCCGAGCTCTTGGCCTCGTGTAATTAAATCTGCTCGACCAATCTTTCTCGGCCCCTGATGATGAACATGCTCACATAATCAGTTGCAAACACCAGGGCTGTTGGAGCAGCCCTATTGGGTGATGGCTGCTCCCTCCAGCCCACAAGTTCCAGCAAGGATACAAGTGCAGCATTTTGCTGACACACATCAATAAGCTTTTCCCTTGCAACCAGGGGAGAAACGGAGCCTTTTCCACTTTGAATCACTTCACCCTTCCTTTCTCAGGCAACTGAATGATTCTAGATTCAGATCTACAGAGGCATGTCTGATTTGTTCTTTTCCATGTTGTTTGTTCACTCAGTGACGTGCCCAACAGCAGCCCAGGAAACAACACTGTGATGTGCACACACGTACGGCATCAGAGCCACCAGCACTCATGCAGCAGGAAGTGCCTTCCCTTCACCATTCCCTGACCGCTGAAAACACTTCTCTCCTTGGAGAAAGCATCACAGAGCGGCTGGGCAAAGTGCGAGGCTTTCCAAGTGCAGCCCCACACCTTCCCCACGCAGCTCTCAGAGCCGCCCTGTGCCTTTGGCCCTGCTTGTCCCTGGCCGCCAACCTCGGGGCTGTCCCCGCAGGCCCCTCCGGGGAACCGCTCCTTGTCCGATGCTTCTCCTGGGATGGGCTCCTCCCGATGGATGGCAGGCATTTTTAAATATAAAAGTCTAGCTATTAAGTAAAATAAGTAACATTTTGTCTTTTTGTCTCTCTCCCTGAAGTGGAAATAACAATTTTATTTTTTTTTTTCAAACTGTGAATATAACCTTCTTCACTGTGCCAAACCATTTTCTCATATAACTTTGTTTTTTTTCTTATTCTGACAGAAAAACAACAACCTGAACATCCTGATTTAGGGCAAGGCGTCTCTGCCCACAGCAGGGTGGAACTAAATGGGTTTTAAGGTTTCTTCCAATTCAAATATTCAGTGATTCCATGGAGGCTCAGCCCTCTTGCTGCTCATTCTTCCTCGCAGAGGAGCTCTCATTTTCCCTACACATGAGGGTGAATGCACAGAGGAGTTTGGACTGTGATGGATCAGGGCAGATTCACGGGTGGGACAGAGCAGAGCAGCTTTACCCACTCCCTGCATCCCATGACTCAATTTCCAGCCATCCCCAGGATCTCAGAGAGATGTTGCTCAAGAAAAAAAGAAAAAAAAAATCATGGAAAGCTGAGGAGGCCCAAAGGAAATGGACAACAGGAGGCTTGTGATTAAATTATTAACTCATTAACTCATATCCTAAAGACAGAGAGAGTTTGGGAGCTGTTTGGGGAGAGGAATGTGTGGGGCTGGCCCTGTTGGCTCATGGTGAAGGTCTCTTTGTAGCTCCAGCAGCAGACATGAGCTGGGATTTAGGAACGAGTCCAAGGACAGGGGAAGCCAGAGCAACCTCAGCTGGTGGTGGATGGTGCTTCCCAAAAACCAACCCAGCCCCTCTGGATCCCCCTCCCCACCCTAGCCAGGCATTGGGGTCAATCCAGGGATTCACTCATGGGTGGGAAAGCCACCCCGTGGGGACAAGGGGGTGTCCAGAATTGGGAAAAGCTGGGAATTGTGGCCAGCTGGCCCTTCTGACACGGCAGGACGTGGCTGGCCAGGGGAATATTTGAAGCTGTGCCATCAGGAGGCAAGGCTGGGCTGTGTTGGGAAGCTTTTCCCATTCCCTGGGACTGCAGAAATCAAGTTAAATATAAGAGATGTGTCCCAGCTGGAGCAGAGTCCCTAAAAGCTGGGAGAAAGGAAGGGAGAAAATCCAGCTGGGGAAAATCTCAGCTTTCTCTGTTCCTCAGCTCAGGCAGGATCCCAGTGATCCATGTGTCATTCTTGGGATCTCGCTGCCCTCCTGCACCCTCCGTGGCCAGGCTGTCAGAGTGGGGAGTGACACTGGCACCCAGCAATGCCCCGTCACCCTCTTTGCTGTCACCACGGCCCCAAAAAGCCACAGGAGTTCCCAAGCTGTGAATCCAGAGGGATTTCCTCCATCCAGGGCAGTGGTGACACAGTCTGAATCACATTCCCTCCCTCCCATTTCACTCTCCACAGCTTTCTCCCGAGCTGTCTCACTCCCAGGAGAGGGATCCCTGTGTGTCCAGTCCCAGCACTGGGGACGGTCCCTGCTGGCCATCCCTGTCCTGGTGGGGTGAGGGACCCACTGCAAACTGGGATGGGGAGCAGGGAGGGAAGGGATGATGGGAGAGGGAAGGATGGATGCTCCCCTCACCCCTGCTCCTGCTGGGGGTCTGTGCTGCAGCTCCCACCCACGATGGTCACCTTGGTGTCCTTGGGGATGGTGACAGGAGGTGACCCCTTCCCATCCACACCTTTTGGGACCAATCTCCTGCCTGGCTCCAACATCCAACAACCCAAGGCTACAGGATCGTGCCCGAGCTGGAGGCCACAGACATTTTCACTGGAAATCAAGGAGTGAGGGTAAATAGATAGGTTGGGTTTCGGAAGCTTCTGTATTTATGGATTTTGGGTTTTGCTGAGACCCCAGGGATGGGGATGAGTGGGAGCATGGGCCGGCACTGCCAGGTCTCACCAGGGATGCAGAAATATCACAGCCAGCCCTATAATTAAGCCAGAGCTTAATTAAGGCTCCAGGAGCACTTTGAGTGAGGAAGACTCTGGTGAGTAGCTCAGTGTGGTCTCAGGGAAGGAGCAGGAATGAAGCAGGATCCCACCTGCACCCGGAGCCTGTGGAAACTCACTGCTGCCTCCTCCCCAGCCCGAGGGGAAGAGCAGGAGGCTGCAGGAGAGGCAGGAGACCTGGAGCTTTTGGGATTTGTCCCTCTTGGTCCCCTCCAAGATTTCAAACTCAGCAGTACCTGCGGAGATGCTCCATGCACTGCACCAAAGCTCTGCTCTCCACTCTCCTCCACGCAGGGCTGCTCATGGACCAAGCCTGGGACAGGGACACCATGGATTCTGTTTCCAAGAGCTTGCTTCAGCCCTGGGGACAAGGGGAACTGCCTCGAGTAGCTCCAGAGGGTGTTTAGATTGGATATTAGGGAAAATTTCTTCATGGAAAGGGCTGCCAAGCTCTGGCAGCTGCCCAGGGCAGTGGTGGAGCCACTATGCCTGGAGGGATTTAAAGAGCCCTGTGGATGTGGCACTTGGGGACATGATTTGGTGGCACTTTGCAGTGCTGGGGGAACAGTTAGATTAGAGAGCTTTTGCAACTTAAATGATCCCAGGATTCCACGGCTTTGCCCTCTCTGAGGTCCTGGATTTCACTCCTTGTGGATCCATGCGCAGGGTGAGCTCGAGCAGTGACCGACAGAGAGGACACCACCAAATTCAGCAACAGGACCATGTTCGCTTGCCAAAAAATCCCATCTGAGGGTCTGTTCCCGCTGTCCCCTTCCCTCTGGAGCAGAGCTGGGAGCCTTCCCACCGCAGCCGTGCCGAGGAACCGAGCCGTGCGTTACCGCGGAGCTGAATCACGGGCTGGCGGCCGCGCTTTCAACACACGGCAGGGATTTGGCAATTGCGGGGGCTATTAATAGCGCCAGACCGCTCTGCCGGGCCCCACGGCGTGCCCGAGGACGCGGGAGAGCAAAGCAAACTCGCAGGGAGGCGAAGGGCTGAGTTTACCTAAGGAGAGGTCGGGAAAACAACCTGTCGGGGAGCAGGAACCGCGGCGCTGCGCTTCCCACTTATCGCTCCCCGACTCTCGCGGCGGCTCCGCCGAGACACCGGGGAACAATGGACAATGAGCAGCGATGTCCCAGAGGGGACGGGCCACCTCTGCCCCCTCCAACCCCAGGGGCCCTGGGGCTCTCACTTTTTGGAGCAGCAGGAAAGGTGAGATGGTCCGTGGTGGGTGCTGCTCTCCAGCCCGGACTCGGACTTTGCCCTCTGGGTGTGACCATCAACGACAGTGAGGCCCCTGCGTGGAGCTGGCTGGGGAACACAGGGCAGGAGGGCAGAGCCAGAGGGAGAGGCTGGAGGGGGGAAAATACAGAGCTGTGAGGGTGGTTGGATTGCTCATCAGAGTCCGATCCCCATCCTGGAGGATGGAGCCAGCGCTGTCCTTGAGCCCAAACCCTGCCCATGCTGAGCAGAAGAGATGGAGATCCCATCCTGGCCACCCTGCAAGTTATGGGCTGAGGCTGGGTGGGGGTGCTGAATGCCAAGAGGAAGAGGCACCCCATGGAATGAGGAACCCCATCCTGCTCAGTTCCCATCCCAGCTCCGTCCTACACCTCCACCCTCCCTTCCCCGGCACAGCTCCTCCAATTCTGCCATCGATGGCTTCCCATTCCATCCCAGCGCCAGACTGTCCCTGTTTGGTCCCCACCACCTGCCCCACTCTGACAGCAGCAGGGGCATGGTGTGAGGCAGGGGAGCTGGTTTGGGGAACACCAAGGCAATGGAGGGATGTGCCAGGCAGCTGCGGGATCCTTGGATCCTTCCCCATCCCCTCAGGCAGTGCCACGGGCACAGAAAACACAGCCCCAGGGCACCGGGGTGGATTGCATCACCCTGGATGTCCCCAGGGTGGGCTGAGGTCTGGCTGAGGCTGTTCCAGACACCCTGAGCAGCAGCCTGGCCTCGCCTGGCAACTCCGGACAAACATTCCCGGCCCCGGAGCTGGCAGGGCTCTGTGCCAGGGGCGGCTGCTCCATGGCAGGGATCACAGCCAGGCTGTGCTGGACCTGCAGGGAGAGCATCTCTGCGAGACTGGGCCACCAGATGGGATGGAGTGACCGGTTCCCAGCGTCCCCAGGCAGCCCAAGGGACACGAGCCAGCTCACCGGGTCCTGTCCTGCTCCCCATCCTGGCAGTGCTGCTGGAATCTGTCCAGGCAGATCTGTCCTTCCCGTGGCCCTGCTCCTGCCTGGCAGCATCTCCCTCCTGGGGAGTGTCCCCTCCTGCAGCTGGACCCCAGACAGAGCCTGGACACGGAATCAGGCTGCCCAGGAGGGGCCGTGGCCATCCAGTGGTCACCCAGAATGGGCTGAGATCTTGGAAACCCTCAGCCAATTTGGAAATTTCACCTCTCAACACAAGGGCTTATCCTTCATCACCCTGGTTCAGCTCAAAGAGAGAAAAACCTGAGAGGAACACTGATTGCTTTTGATGTACCACATTTCGGAGAGCAGCAGGCACCTCTGGAACACTCCCTCTCAAGGCTTTTAAAACACAGAAAACACAACACACACCTTAAATATCCTCTCTGCCCTGCAGGCAGCACTGCTGCCAGCCTTCCTCCCTCCTAACCAATGATGATGGCTTTGTGGGGTTCCTTGAGGATGGGCACAGACCAGAGAATCCCAGAATATCCTGAGACAAGGAGTGCACAGAGAATTCCTGTTGTTTTGGATAACAAATTGTTTTCCTTTCAGGACAAGCACACAATCCTTTTTTGGGTGTGCGTGTATCTTTGTTTTCTCCTCTTCTAATTCAAACACCCCCTGAAAGGCTCCTGAAGCACATCCAAATGTCCACCTTCGGAGCAGCCCTGAATTCAAGTCCCACCAGAAGCAGATTTCAGTCTGAAGCTGTAGCTGATCCATATCTGTCAGGAAACCTTCAGCTGAGCCTACACCCCTCAGCCCCTGCACACCACGGAGGGAGGCAGAGCTGTGGTTACCCCAGCAAACACATATTGATGGTTAAATTGTTGAAGAGGGAGCTGATAACATCAGTGTCCATGGTGATCTCACCTCTCTCCTGATAAAATCAGTGTCCATGGTGACCTCACCTCACTGGAGCAGAGCACTGCTCACACCAGGGGCTGTTGATGCACACCCAGACCCAGCATCCTGGGAATCGCTCTGACCCTCACAGCTGCCCCCTCAAAACACGAGCTCTGCCTCCTCTGCCTCATTTCCCACCCAAGGCTGTAATGCCAGGCCAGGCTGGGTGGGAATTGGAGCAGCCTTGTCCAGTGCAAGGTGTCCCTGCCCATGGCAGGGTTGGTCTGGATGTCCTTTAAAGGTCCCTTTCAACCCAAACCACTCTGTTTTTCTGATTCCATAACACCCTGAGTGTTTCTTTCTGCCCTGCTCCATCCCCAGAGCCTGAGTGGCTGGAAAGAGCCACGTGCTGGAGCAATTCCTCTGGTGGATGAGGAAACTTTGGGATGAGACCCCATCAAACTGCCCTCAGCATCCCTGAAGTCTTCCCCATATCCATAAATATCCTGGAACGTATCTGCCTCCATAGATTCTGTTGGGGCACAACAACATTTGTATGAAAAATAAATCCAATAAACTCAAAATCACCTGACACGGTCCAGGACCCAGACCTGCATCCACAGCAACTCCCAGATCCCACTGGGAAGCTGTTCCCGACCTCCAGCGCCAATCCACAGCCCTGGGGGAGGCGACGATTCGCGAAGCCACAAGGGAGATGTGGCACTGACCCCTAGTGACAAACTCCTGCCCCGAGCCTGCAGGGGAACGGGGCAGCGCCTGGAAAAGGACACGCTTAGGGATGGGGGAATGCTCCTTGTCTCAACAAACCCTGTGGAAGGAAGGGATCATCCCAGGAACCCCTCTCCCACCACCCAAAACAGATGCAGAGGAGCCTACTTGAGATGGATTTTATTTAAGATGGAATGATAAAGCCAAAAATTGCACTTCAAAGTGCCAGAGGGCAGGTTAGATGGGATAATGGGAACTGGGAATTGTTCCTGGAGGGTGGGGAGCCCCAGGGCCCAGAAAAGCTGTGGCTGCCCCTGGATCCCTGGCAGTGCCCAAGGCCAGGCTGGACAGGATTTGGGACACCCTGGGATAGTGCAAGATGTCCCTGCTCATGGCAGGGGTGGAATAGGATGAGCTTTGAGGTCCCTTCCAACCCAACCCATTCTGGGATTCCATGATGGTGATGATGATGAGGGACAGGATGGGAAATGACCAATGTCCAGTGGATGGAATTCAGCAGCCTATGGACCTTACACGGCAATGACGGGAACACACGAAGGATCTGCTCACACCCTTCCCTTGGGAATAATGCCTCTGATCAGCAGGCTGCAGTTTATTCTTTAAATACATACATTTTGGCTCAAAGCCGGGCATTCAGGCCAAAAATGGTCTCTTTCAATTAAGGGCTTCCAGGAGAGCCCGGATGAATGATCTATTTCTGGGTATTTCAAAAGACCCACAGCCATGTGTGCTGCTTGCAGGATGGGAAATAAAGAGTTTGCAATGCTCTCAGCAGTCCCTTACCAGCATTTTTTTTCCTCTTCCCAGTAATTTCAGAGCCAAGGAGTAGGAGAAGGATCTGACTGTCCTGACATGTTCTGGTGGTGCAGTGGAAGGGAGATGGAAAAAAAGTGGGATGATCACAGAATCCTAGAATGGTTGGTTGGAAGGGACCTTAAAGACCATTTCTTGTCCTCCAGGGATGGGCAGAGCCCCCTGGAAAGCCAAATCCCCAGGTTTTCCATCTCCCCACCGTATTTTGGTGTGAGGAGCTCCATCCCACCCTGAACAGGGTCCAGCCCCACCCTTCACCTCCCTCCCCATTCCCACAGCACCAGACTTTCCTCAGATCTCGCTGCCTGCGCCGTTCCCAGCTCAGGAGGCACCGACCTCACTGCTGTCACCCAGAGCAAAGACAAATCCAGGCTGCAAATAACCCCTGGGCTCCTGACCAAGAAAATGCCAGCAGTGAGGAAAGCCATCTCCCAACCTGGCCACCCTGGGGATTTGCTGGCAGAGCTCTGTCCCAGCTATTCAGGGCTGGTGTGTGACCCGAGCTCTGGCCTCGTTAATAAATCTGCTCTGACCAGATCTTCTCGCCCCTGATGATGAACATGCTCACAAATTCAGGTGCAAACACAACAGGGGGCTGGTTGGAGCAGCCCTGGAGTGGTGGAATGCTGTCCCTCCCAGCTCCACAAGGTTCCAGCAAGGATAGAAGTGCAGCATTTGCTGACACACATCAATAGAGCTTTCCCTGCAACCAGGGAGGGGAGAAACGGGCTTTTCACTTTGGAATCACTCACCCTTCCTGCTCAGGGGCAACTGAAGTGATTCTGAGATTCAGGGAATCTACAGAGCATGTCTGATTTGTCTTTTCCAGTGTTGTTTGTCACTCAGTGAACTCCCAACAGCAGCCAGGGAACAACACGTGGGATGTGCACACACGTCGCTGGCATCAGAAGCCACCAGCACTCTGCAGCAGGGAGTGGCCTCTCCCTTCACCATTCCCTGACAGCTGAAAACACTTCTCTCCTTGGAGAAAGGCTCACAGAGGGCTGGGAAAGTGCGAGGTTTTCCAGGGCAGCCCCACACCTTTCCCCACGCAGCTCTCAGAGCTCGCTGTGCCTCTTGCCCTGCTTGTCCCTGGCTGCCAACCTCGGGGCTGTGCCCCGCAGGCCCCTCCCGGTGGAACCGGCTCCCTCTGCCGTGCTCTCCAGGGATGGCTCCTCCCGATGGATGGCAGGCTCCTCTCCGGGGCTCTGGAGTGGCTGCTGTGCCGGGGTGTCCCCGCGGTGGAGGGAGAGCTCGGGCACGGATGGCTCCATCATCTGCAGGAAGTCGTAAGCAGGGAGTGGTGGCTTCCAGTCCTCCTCAGACAAGGTACCTGAGCAGCAAACACAGTCCCAGTTAGCAGGTAAAGGGATATTTCACTTCCCAGAATTACAGCTTTTTTTTCCCCCTTCCAATGAATACAAAATTTAAAATAGTTTCTAAAAGATCACAGAATCCCAGAAAGTTTTGGGTTAGAAGGGGTCTTAAAAATCCATCCCATTTCATCACCTGCTATGAGCAGGGACACCTTCCACTGTCCCAGGCTGCTCCAAGCCCCGTCTAGCCTGGTCTTGGGCACTTCCAGGGATCCAGGGGCAGCCACAGCTTCTCTGGGCACCCTGTGCCAGGGCCTCACCACCCTCATGGGAGTAATTCCTTCCCAATATCCCATTTAACCCCTTGTCCTTTCCCACCATCCCTCGTCCAAAGTCCCTCTCCAGCTCTCTTGAGGAAGATACATCCATTCTGGCTTCCTCCAAAGCCTCATCAGGCTGATTAAGACAGGAGTAAAAAACTTCACGGCACAAGCTAAACCTTTATATCTCACAGACCACAGCAAAACCCCATCTCCCTTATCCTTTCCCATACAAAAAGAAATCCAGGAAGGTGCCTAAAGAGCAGCTACTTCTCACAACTGGGAGCTGGGAGGTTTTTTATTAGCAAGCTGTGTTTGGGATTGGGAAAACACAGCCAGATTTGGGGATTATCACAGGGAAAAGATGTCCATTCCAAACTCTCCACGTTTGGCTCTGAGAATTAAACAGTCCCAAAGCAAACTTGTGAGTGTTGGGCATTCTCTCCTGGCTGGACTATTTGTACTTCTCCAGCCCTTAGAAGCAGAGCTGGTTTTTCCATCATTAAATTCCAGGGAGGACAATTTATTGCACGTAGTATCTTCTCATAAACACGCCGGAGCTCACAGTGCGTGCTCGGGAACGTTATAAACCTGAATCCACTTACTGCTGGGAATCTCCACTCCTGCTTGGAGCTTCTCCAGCCACGACAAGATGTTCATCTCAGTGATGGACTGCTCTGAGGGGAACTTGAACACCTGACCCCCAGCGTGGAGGTTCACCCACAGGAGAACGGGCAAGGAAGGCACGGTGGAGAAATACGTCCTCAGGATTCCGTATCCCACTGGAGTCTTCTTCCTGTTGGGAAGAGGAGATTCAGTGTTGGCAGCACAGCATGACTGAGAGCCAAAAAACCATTGAGAGCCCACCAAACCAGCACCCACATCCAGTAAAGCACAGTTTGGACCGTGGGGCTGCAGGAGCATCATCCCTGGAAGTGTCCAATCTGGGATAGGGGAAGGTGGCCCTGCCCATGGACAAACAGGATGGGCTTTAAGGTCCCCTCCAACCCAAACCATTCCAGGATTCTCTGATCCTAAGCTCATGGCACTACACATGAGCTAAATCCCTTAAGGAACCTGTGGGGGTCCCCCTGTTAGGGATAGCAGCCTGGAAGAGGAGAGGAATCCCTGAGCAGGGCCAGCTCTGTAGGAAAGTGGGAAATGTTTTCCACCTGAAGCTTTGGGTGAGTGGTTCAGGTCCCGAAGCCCCCCAGGGTTAGACCCTGTTTGCAGGAGAGCTCCCAGCTCCTTCCAGCCCAGCTGCTGCCACTGCCCCATGGTGACAGCAATTCCACAGGGATGGAGAGGCAAATTCCTCAAGTGACACAGAGAGGGTGAAAGGAGGACACTGAGGCAGAGGGACAGCAAGGCCACAGAGGTGCTGGGTCACTCCAGCATTATTTTAAGGCTGAGAGTGATGCTCCAGGTATGAGCTGGTTCCTGCCCTGAGAATGAGGGCCCCTTTCTAGGATGAGGGGCTTTTGACAAGGATATGAAGTGACAGGGCACAGGGAATGGCTTCAAACTGCCAGAGGGCAGGGATGGATGGGATATTGGGAAGGAATTCCTGGCTGGGAGAGGATGGAATGGGATGGAATTCCCAGAGAAGCTGCAGCTGCCCCTGGATCCCTGGCAGTGTCCAAGGCCAGGCTGGGGCTTGGAGCACCCTGGGATAGTGGGAAATATCTCTGCCCATGGCAGGGGTGGGATGAGATGAATTTTGAGGTCACTCCTAACCCAAACCACCCTGTAACTCTGGGATTCTGCCCTGGGTTGTGGCAGTGCCGTTTTGCTCCAGCACAGGAAGGATTTTTGTATCTCAGGCAGATGTGTAGGTGGGGAAGTTCCAGGGCTCTCGTTTCTGGTGCTTTACTGGCAGCCCTGTCCCCTCCTCTCTGAACACGTGTGCATTCCCCCTCAGCCCACGCTGCACGGCGCTTCCCAGACTTCAAAGCACGTTATGATTAAGCCACTGAGTTGTCTCCAAGCTTGGGCAAAACAAACAGAGGCCAAAAATTCAAATTGTAACTAAGAAGGGGAGGATTTAAAAAAAAAATCCCCTTTCCTACGACTTTCTAGTTCTTAGGTCTTGAATTAATTTTGTTTCTTGGATATTTTGTAAGTTTAATTTATGGGGCTTTTGGTTGAACCTTCTTGTGATAACTTTCATCAGTCAATGACCACTCATTCCCCCTAACTGCTGGTGGAAAATCACCACAAGTCATTCCAGAAGGGCAAATTTCCTTTTTTTTTCACTCCCACAAGCAACAAAAATACAAATAACACCAGATCCAGGGCCAAGCTACTTACAAACACCAGACAACATTCTCCTCCATCGAAAAGAATTCCTGCAATCAATTAAACATTTACAGATTTTCCTTTGTCAGGCCATGTTTGCAGCTGCCCAGAACACTGCCTGAATCATTGCTCAATGGTCTGACCTCCCAACTCCTGATGATTTCAAACCCAATAATCACATTACCAGATCATAATTGCAACCTCAGGGTTTGTTTTTTTTCTGCAATGCTCGGAGCGAGTTAATGGAAAGAAGATTTTCACACACTCACAGGTTCAACCAGCAAGCCACAAACGCCTGCTGGTGGCTTCCTCTTGCCAGCTTCAGCATTTCCTTGCTTTCAGTTTGACCAATGTCAGCAGCAGTGAACAGGATGAGGAAAGGTTTTTTGAGCTGCAGGTACTGGGGCAGGTTGGGCACGGTGATTTCTGGCTGTGAGACATCAAAACGGAGAAATTGAGGGTTATGGGGAGGAGAAAACAGGAGAAAATTCAGGTTTTTGTGCTTATGTGAGGGTGCAGGGGTTAAGCAAGGCTGTGGTGGCCATGTGGGATGTGGGAAGCTGGAAGAGGGCTGGGATTTTGGGGCACTCAGAGATGCCTTTGCCCAACCAAGTCCGTGGGAGCAGCTGGGAGCTTGGAGATGGGGATGTGAGCAGAGCAAGAACAGCTCAGGCCAGCTCCACTGGGCAACAAAAGCTCCAAAAGGCACATGGAAAACATCCTGGGAACAGGGAGCAGCCCCTGTGAGAGGCCAAGCACTGCAGCAATGGGTGAGTGACTCTCAGGCTGGTCCTCAGCTCCAGGGTCTCCTGCTCCAAGACCACACAGCAAACAGCAGATTTCTGTCCAGGCTCCCTGCTCCAAGTCATAAAATTTAAAAACACAAACTTGTCACGATAAAAATAACGAGCAGCCATGGCTGTTCTGCAGAACTCCGCGCTGTCATCGGGGCTCTGCAAACGACCACAGCAGAAAAAGGACGTTTCTGATTTTATTTTTACTCACAAAAATGTCCAGCAGTTCATGTCTGATCATCTGCACCATGTCCTGCACGCTGGGTTTGGACAGAGAGATGCTTTCCACGCTGTGGTCTCTGCCCCGGGCAAGGAGGAGGGCAGGGGGGGACACGGAGTATTTTTGGGATCTGAAAAAGAGGGATGGGCACAGGGGGGTTGGACATACACCAAATGTGCTGCACACTCAATTCTGGCATCCTCCTGGAGACACCTCCCATCCCTGGAAGTGCCCAAGGCCAGCCTGGACAGGATTTGGAGCATCCTGGCATGGTGGAAGGTGTCCCTGCCTAGAGCAGGGGGTAGAATGGGATGGGTTTCTTTTTTAAGGTTTCTTCCAACCCAAACCATTCCAGGATTCCGGGATTCTCTTCCTACTTCTCTTTCATTTTCACACCTGAGGTTGGGTGGTGCAAAACCCCACCCAGGGTTTCACTCTGCCTCTCAAGCCAAGGCAAATAAAAAGTCTCAAATTCCACCTGAGGGACACAACCCAGACAAAACAACCTCCAGGAGATCCAATTTTTGTCTCAGTGAACAATCCCAACAATTTTGGTGAAGTCCAAGCACACCCAGGCTGCAACCACCCACTCCTGGGGGAGTAAGCACATCATCCTTCATTCCCCAATGTCCTTCTGGCAAGAGGGCTCAAGGAATTCAAAGAAAAGCTGAGAAAGTGGGAAAAGCACAAATAGGAGAAGTCTGAGCAATGAAAGGGCAGGGGGGACACCGAGCTGAGACAGCAATTTTCTGGAAGTTTGAGAAACTTCAGCCCTGGAGGCTCCTGATGGCATCACCCAGAGGAAGGGTGTGACAGGGAAATCAGCTGCCTCTGCAGTTTTGGGGGGSACGTCTTGTTTGTTTTTCAAAGGCTCCTGGCAAATTTTCAAAAGTTGTGACACCAAAGAATCCCAGAATGGGTTGGGTTGAAGGGACCTTAAAGATCATCCAGTTCCATGGGCAGGGACACCTTCCACTGTCCCAGGGTGTTCCAAACCCCATCCAACCTGGCCTTGGACATTGGTGAAGAGCAGCAGTGACCACAGAATCACAGAATTCAGTTGGGAGGGACCCACAAGGATCACAGAAATCCAACTCCTGAGCATGGACTTCCCTGAGCCTTCAAATGTTGGGGGAAAGGATTGCTAAACAGTTGCTGGATTTATCTGAGCCATTTCAGCTTCTTTTATTTATCTTTGTAAATCCAGCCCTGAGCTAAGCTTTCCTCTCCCTGTCTGGACTCCCAAGTTCTGCTATTTAAAAGCAGTTGATCCTCACACCTCTGCAAATCCTCCTCCTTAACCCCTCTCTTCACTATTTTGCAAATTAACCTGTGTTTACTGTTAAGAGTGGCAAAATCCTAAAAAAAACCCCCAAATTAATTCAGGGAATTTAAACTTATTAAACTTGTACAGTTTAATACACTTCTTTAATAACTTCTCCAGGTTTTAAAGAGATTCTTCGCCTTGGTCACAGGTCAGAGGAGCCAGATCTTGTTCTGTGTATTTAAAATACATCAATTTGTCCAGCAACCTTTGATCAGCATCTGTGAGGGTGGTGAGGCACTGGAAAAGACTTCCAGAGAAGCTGCCCCATCCCTGGAAGTGTCCAAGGCCAGGCTGGAAGGGCTTGGAGAATCGTGGGATAGTGGAAGGTGTCCCTGCCCATGGGGAACGAGATGGGCTTTAAGGTCCCTTCCCACCCAAATTCTGGGATTCTAGAAGGAAATATCATATATACTGCCAAAAAAATCACCAAATTCCCCAGCCACACTCTATCCTGAAATCTCTTTTCCTCTTCCTGGTGCTGAGGGGTTGTGCTGCTGCTCACCACAGCTTTCTATTTATACAGCAGGACCATTCAGTGGGTAACACGAGTCTTGCATTTCAATCAAATCCATCTGCAAACAAATGCTTGGCAGGGATCTTTGACATCGACGTGGGAATAAATAACACCCTCATTCAAAGCATTTCTTCCTCAATGCCTTTTTCCCCTCCATTAGTGACCAGACCAGCAGGTGCCTGCTGAGCAAACAGCTTTGCTGGCACCTTTGTGTATTCTTTTCCCTTTTTCCCTGGAAAAGGTCTACAGGATGAACAAAAGGGGAATCAGCTTTCTGTGACCTGGGAGCCACAAATTTTTTCTCCTTGAGTGCTGAGCTGAAGAAAGGCTTTCCTTTTTCTGAAGAAGGGAAGTGAGCCTAGCTCTTGCATAAGGAATTCCTGTAAGTGTTTACTTTCTGCTTACAGTTGAGAAGCCCATCAGGCTACAGTAGCTTCACCCACAAATCACAGCCAAAATCCCAATTTGGCAGAAGGACTATCAGTATAAACTGTGTTAAATATTCCTGCTGAACAGGAGCAGGCTGCAGGCTCCTGGAGCAGGAGCAGGGAGGTGGATTCTTGTTTGTGTCAGCTCTGAGAGAACACAGGCTTTTTTTACTGGTACCTTGTAAGATCACTGTGTCCTCTGCTTTTTATTCTTTTATCAGCTGGGCTGAAATCCTTAGGGAAAAAAAAGTCTTAAGGAGGGGTGCCTGGAGCACAGTTTGGTTAAATGGAGATGTATTCCCAAGGTATTTGCATTTTTATTCTTTGCACTCACCACAAAAACAGCCGTGTCTCATCAGGAATGCATCACACCTCTAAGGAACTCATGAATATAACCCCCTGGTGCTGTTAAATCCACACCTAAAAAACAGGCCAAGGACCTTCTGGGGGTTTTAACTCAGCCTTGAGAGCTGATTCCTGATGGAAATGAGAAGCCAGGACAAACTGAGGATTCCCCCTGGATCCAGCTGCATTTCCAGGCACCAAAGCACCTCTCACACTCTAACCCAAAGGATTCTGCCCTTTGCTGGAGTCTTAATGACACAGGTAAGATCCCATTTGGCTTAAAATCAGGGATGCAATTCCACCAGGAGTGCAGCTCCACGGCAAAGCTGCATTTATTCCCCAGCTTCCAAAGCCTTTTCCAGCAGCCAGACTCAATGGCTACTCCACTCCTAGCCCAAGTAGTCACATTTTCTGGCTGCTCTTGGCAACTGGGGGCAACCATCAGAGCAAGGGAAGGCACTGCAGTGACAATCCATCACTCCTTCCTCATGGGAAGAGAGAAGGGCAGGGTTTTTTCTCCCTCACACATCGATGGTATCATTTTTCCAGCCTGTTTTTTTTTTTTTTTTGTCTTCATAACAGATTTGCTCCAGTTTGGATGAGGAACACAACCAGATCCACGGGGGCTGAAAACACCTGGAGTGAGTAAGAAGAGCAGAAAGGGAGGTGACTGTTGATAAGCTGAGCCAACAATTCCCTTTGGATGGGTCCTGACCCATTTCCCTGCAGGAATAAATCACTTGTAGCTGTCACTCAGCACTGTGACACTTGCCCCAGGCACTGCTTTTCACTAAGAGCACATCAGCTTGAATTCTCCCCAAAGAAAAAGAGAAACCACTTACAGAGCCAAAACATCATCTTCAAAATACATCCCCATCCTTACGTGGCCACTCAGGATGTTTCCTGCCTCTTCAAAAGCTTCCCTGGCTGGAAAAAGACAAAAACACAAGAATAAACAATAGGAAGAGAGGTGTTGATATTTTTTTCCTGGAAAAGTGATCGATGCCTGCATACATAACATCCTGCCAGAGCAGACTTTCAGGAATTAAAGCAGGATTAGAGGCTCACGAGAAATGACTGCAGCTCAGGGCTGCAGGCCATGGGAGGAGGAGCAGGCAGAGAGCAAGGATCAGGGGAAAATTCCCATTATGAGGGCAGTGTTTGCTCTTCAGCCACCAGCACTGAGCCTCCAGGATCTGCAGGACAGAGGGAAATGAAATGTCCTTAAGGACTTACAGTCTGTAAGCGTTCTTGGAAACAGGAGACCACTTATAAGTCTAAAGAAAAATCTCATAAATCCCAATGACCTTTGAGAAATGACGGGTGATGGCTTTACTGGAGTAGGGCTAAGAGCCTGGAGATAAACCAAGCTCTCCCTCAAGTGTTTTTTGGTTTATCCAGCTCCTCCAAGCAGGCTGGGGCTGTTGCAGGATAGGAAAAAACCAGGCTGGGGCTCTCTTGAGCACAGTTGAGACTGAGAGCACTGCTCCAAAACAAAGCTGACTCCAGGGCTGGTTTATTCCCTCATAAAAAACCTCCATTTTCACAGAATCCTAGAATGATTTGGGTTGGAAGGGACCTTTAAGCTCATCTCATTCCACCCCCTGTCCCTATCCCAGGGTGCTCCAAGCCCTGTCCAGCCTGGCCATGGTTTCAGGCAGTGGGAAAGCCAAGCTTTGTGGGAACGGGCCAGGCACGGTGGGGAGCTTGAGAAATGCAGAGATCAGAGCTCCAAGCAGCTGCTGCCAAAGGTGGGGTGAGAACAGGCAGGATTTCAACACCACCACCACTCCTCCTCCTCTCTATTGAGCAACTGAAAGCACCAAAAACGGCTCTTCTCACCCAAGCACGGGGAGAAATCTCATTCTTTGGAGAAGTCTGGCTTTTCCTGGGAATTAATGAGGTATTTCAGACACAGCCATGCTACAACTTGCTGTCAGACACCAGTGATTGCTCCTGTCACAGACTGTTCACTGTCACAGCACAGTTGGTCAGCCCAGGCTCCTGGGGCCAGTGATTCAGAGCTCAATAGATGGAGCTGCCTCACAACTGCTCTGGTTTCAGTCCTTTGATTCCTGTTTTGGTCCTTTGATTCCTGTTTTGGTCCTTTGGTTCCTGTTTTGTAGCTACACTCAAATCTTTGATTCCCTTTATGCAGCTACACTCAAAGCTGTATTTTCCACTGTTTCCCACGTGGCCCATCAACTTTCATTTAAACTGTTTTCCTTTTTAAATGGAAATGGCTCCTTAAGGATTGGCTCATTCAGGGCTCAGTCATTGTCCTGGAATTCCTGAATGAGCTGGGAGGGAAGGGACCTTAAAGCTCATCCCATTCCACCCTTGCCATGCAGGGTCACCTTCCATTGTCCCAGGTGGCTCCAAGCTTCATCCAGCCTGGCCTTGGGCACTGCCAGGGATCCAGGGGCAGCCACAGCTTCTCTGGGCACCCTGTGCCAGGGCATCCCCACCCTCACAGCCAGGAATTCTTTCCCAATATCCCATCCATCCCTGCCCTCTGGCAGTGGGAAGCCATTCCCTGTGTCCTGTCCCTCCATCCCTTGTCCCAAATCCCTCTCCAGCTGCTGGAGAGAAACCACTTTTGGACAGGTTTGATGCTGGTTTCCAGCCCTTTTACTCTTTGGTTGTTTGATTTTATCAGTGTTGAAAGGAAAGTTCCCCTCCCAAGCTCCTCCACCAAGCACTTCTCCAGCCTTTAATCCTCAGTTTAGATGGAAACTCCTCCTGAAGTGCTGCCCTGGCTGCAGAAATTATCTCCTAAGTCAGGACAACCTCCAGCAATACCAGGCTTGCTCCTTGACTTGATGAGAATTTTCCCATCACATTTCCAAATTTTCCTCTATTTCTGGCTGTGCCAGACTCAGAGCCACACACCAGCCCACATTTCTCTGAAATGTCTCCGAAATTTTTCCAAATTCTCTGGGTTCTTTCCTCCGAAACCTCCCAAATTCACAAGCTGCACTGCAGACAGGAAGCAGTCCTTCAAAAAAATCTATTTAAACACTTCCTAGGAAATTACCCTCCCTGAAAGCACTGCTTTAACTCCCTGAGGGGGCTGCTCAGGCTCCACAGCACATTCCTCGAGCTGGAATCTCAGCTGCTTTCCACCACAGCCACCGTGAGTTGCACGAGAAAACTTCACTGATCTGGGAACAAGAAGGAATCAAGCTGCTAGATGAGGGTCTAAAATCCATGCAGAGTTTTGGGAAGTTTTTGGTGGTTCTGGGCACCACCCCTGGAAGAGAGCACCTCTTGATCATGCTCTCAGCAGAGCAGCACCTGCAGCATCCCTTGAACCTTCATCACTTGGCTCCCACTGATGCTGCCAAGCCCTGCGAGGCACCAGAGCTGTGCAGAACACAGAGATATTTTCAAACTTTTGCCACTGAGTTAGGACAGCCTGACTTTCAAGGATGCTCAATACCAAATTTATCTCCCTAAAGTGCTCCAGCTTCCCAGGAAAATGCTCGTTCGTTGCCCTCATCATGCGTTCACCTCTTCCTAATAAATTTTAATCAGGATTTTTCCAACAAGCCCCTTTTAGCTTCGACCCCTCAAAAAGGCTTCTTAACATAGTGCTGATGCTAAGAGCTGGAAAACATCCAGGATTTATTTAGCATCTCAGTGCTCCGTTTCAGTTCACTGGAAATGGCAATGACACAGTGCACAGCTGCTCTGGGTTACAGCAGAGATTCTGCCATGAGAAAATGATTGGGAATTCCAGATGAGGCTGCAGGTTGGTAAGAGGAATAATGTGGTTTTCCTGACCTCAGCCTGGGTTGGTGCTGGAACAGCTGGCTCCAGGTTTCTGCTCCCTCAGGCTGTTTTGTATCACAGCTGCAGCACCCCCAGGGTGGAAAAGACATTCTGAATTTTCATCTCCCTGTGGTGGCTGAGTTATCCCAGACTGTGGATGCCACTGTGGATTGCAGAGGGTGCCCTGAGGGAAGAGTTTATCCTGCAGGATCCACAAAGAACTGTCTGGAAATTTCCAAGGCTCATGTTTGCATGGAAGCAAATAAACAAATTCTCTGTAGAATCCCAGAATAGTTTAAATTGGAAGGGACCTAAAAGATCATCCCATTCCACCCCCTGCCATGGGGAGGGGCACCTCCCACTATCCCAGGGTGCTCCAAGCCCCATCCAAACCTGGCCTTGAACACTTCCAGGGATGGGGAAACACAGCTTCTCTGGGCTGGATTAAACACTTTTTGGGATCAGTAGGATTTCCTGCTACATTTATCAAAATAGATACTCCAGAGCAAAGCAAAGAATTGGCTGTCAGCTGGCTCAGGGAACACAGCTCAAGTATTTCCAGCTGGTTCCAGACATTCTGTCCTGTTCTTACCTCTTCCCTCTGGACCCCCTCATGTGAAAAAGTAGCTTGATTTGCATTAAACCAAAGATCAGAGGCACAAGGGAGCTTTAAAATGAAAAATAGTCTGAAAGTTTGATCTTAAGCAAGATCAGGAAGTTCTCCTATTTTCAAGGCAGTAATTCCCAGGGGAAGCTGGCAACTAAGAATCCATGGGGCTGGAAGATCTCACCTCCCAACTGTGAGGCCCTGGCACGGGTGAGGCTGCCCAGAGAAGTTCTGGCTGCCTCTGGATCCAATGCCAGGCTGGATGTGATTTGGAATAACCTGGGACAGTGGAAGGTGTCCATGCCCGTGGCAGGGGTGGAATGGGATGAGCTTTAAGGTCCCTTCTAACCCAAACCATTCCATGGTTCTGTGATTTGCCTGAAGCACAACATGACATTTCCTCTCCACACTGGCTTTATTCCCTTTCCCTTATTAATATATTGCATTTCTATATCCACCTATTTCTACCAACAAACCTTCATTTGTGGACGTGCTGAACACCCCCAGGAGCGAGGTGTGGGGATGGGATGGCAGCTCAGAGGGAAACTCCCCTCTTAAATATCCTTCTGCTTCATCCATCGTGGCCAGCTTCAGTGGGCAGGGAGCTCTGCTCCTGTGGAGAGGCAGAGAAACAACTTGGGATGGTGTCTGCTTTGCTTTTGGGATGAAGAGACAAAAGGGAAACCTCATCCAGCCCAATGGGGTAAGTGTGACACCTCAATAGAGACAAAAATTATAGGAAGGGCAGAGTTTATTCACAGAGAGGTGCTGGAGCTGGTTGAGCCAAACTGGCTGCTCTGAGATCCTTGGGATACCCCCCAAAAAAAAACAATAAAGAAGGAATTCTAGGATAAAACACGGACAGTGACAGCAGAAAGATGTGGCAGATGTATCAGTGTCACCCCAAGGGGATTTGTCACTCACAGCAGGATGAAGCTGCTCAGCTCTTCAGTTCCCCACATGCCATCGTATGTCACTGATTGTTGTCCCTCCTTGTAAATCCTGATTGTAGGGAACTGGGTGACATTCTCCTGGCTGCAGAGGACAGGCCAGTCCCAGCAGTTCACCCTGGACAGCAAAACCCCAGAGGTTCCTAGAGTGGAAAAGGAATACTCATGGATGATATGAAAAACTAAAAATAAGAATAAATGGGCTGGAAAATAAAGGGTTTTATTAGCTTGGTGGGTATTATTGTATATATTTGTATTAATGCTGCCAGAAATCTCAAAACCCAGCCCCAAATACACAACCCCTTTGAGTACAGCCCATTTCTCCCTCTTGAAATACTCATTCCCAGGGACAATCACATCTGGCTGGTAACTCCAAATGACACCACAAAATCCTGAGGCAATGATCCAGGAGTTTAAAAGGCAGCAAGGAAAGGTACTGGGAATACCTTAGGAATAGGGCCAAGAGAAAGAAATAATGCAGGCACTCACTTACAGGAAGGAGGGAAGATAAAGCTTGGCATGGAGGAGGGGGAGGATGCAGCCAAGACCTTTTTATTTATTAAGGTGTTCAATACTGAGAAATGTCTGTTCTACTTCAAGTTCAAAGCCAAATGCACACAGGGCACTTAAAGGGGATTAGGAGGTGTAAGACCAGAGGCTGGTGGCATTTCCCCCCATCCAGTGCCCTCAGGGACATGGTGGGATTGTTGGGGTGTCCTGTGCACAGCCAGGAGCTGATGATCCTTGTGGATCCCTTCCAACTCAGGATTTTCTTGATCCCACCCAAAGCCACCAGCAGACACCTGTAGGACCTTAAAAAAGGGTCTCACAAATAAGGGAGTGGGAAGGGAAGAACACTTGGGAATTATAGAGCTCTCAGTCCAACTATGGGTCCTGGGAAATGTCCTAAAAAGGCTTTTTATGGGTCTCACCAATGCAACAAACTCAAATGAAAGTTGGTTCCCTGCGTGCTCTCCATGAGCCCAAAACTTCTGCAACTCCAACATTTCCTTCAGCAGAGAATCATGGAATCTCAGGATGGTTTGAGTTGGAAGGGATCTTAAATCACATCCCATTCCACCCCCTGCCATGGGCAGGGACACATTCCACTATCCCAGGCTGCTCCAAGCCCTGTCCAGCCTGGCCTGGGACACTTTTAGGGACCTCACCAGCCTTTCCTTCATCTCTGGGATGGGTGAAGCCCAGCACAGGCTGCTGCTGCTGGTCCATGGCTAAACCTGACCTAAATCCTGACAGGAAAAGCACCACCAGCTTCATTCCCTCCCCTCCCTCAGCCTCCAGCCTGGCCTGAGCTGCCTCAGGGACCTGACCAAGGATGTTTTACAGTTGTCTATGCCCACAGCAGGAATGCCCAATCTCAGAAATCTTCATTCCTTCCCTAAATTTCTTTGAAAAGAATTCAAGAGCTACATGGGAAAGATGGGATGAAACCTACAGACAAGTACACACATGGAGGCAGACCATGGTAGTCCTTCAGAAATCAGCATTGGGGAGATGATGAAGATTTCTCAAGAAAACAATTCAAACCAGACAAGCTTTCTTCCCTCCCTGTCCTGGGTTTGATTTTGATCACTATTTTCATGAAAGGCCTGGCTGACGGAATTAAAAACACATCCAAGGTGGTTTTGATCCCAAGCCCAGAGGGGCAGAAAGCACTTTGAAAGGCAAAGTGGAAGGAGAGCAGCATTCCATGAGGAGAAGCAGGGTGCAGAAAAGGGATGAACTCTCAACAGCATCTGCAGGCCATGTGAGTTAAATGGTGTTCTGTCCTGGGAATCACGTTTTTGGAAAGGCTTAAGCAAATGAGAATCTGGAGCAGTTTGAAAGGCTTCCCTCCTGAGGAAAAACCCAAGCAAGTTTTGCCTGGAAATTGCCAGTAAGAGAGAAACAATAAAATCAACAAATTTCAAATCTGCTCCAGAGGGGGCAGTGAGATCACCGGGCAGGGTCAAGCAGCAACCCATGCCAAGGTGGGGAGGGCTGACCAAATATTCAAACAAGCTGCTGAGAACTGAGCAAAGCTGAGTGTTGCACACATTCTTGGTGTCCTGAGAGGCTGTGGACTCCCACCTCCTCACTGGAAGTGTTCCAGGCCAGGTTGGATGGGGCTTGGAGCAACCTGGGATGGTGGAAGGTGTCCCTGGCAGGAGGCTGGAATGAGATGGGATTCAAGGTCCTTCCAACCCAAACCATTCTGGGATTCTCTGAATATTTTTGCAGACAGGGGTGAAGGCAGAGGTGACCTCAGCATGAGTTCCCACCCTTCATCCCTATGTCCTTGGCATCCCCCAGAACCATTTTCTGCACCCTTCATTCTACGTTCTACATTCCAGCTCACTTAAGAAGTTTGCGGCTGTCCTGTCTTGCCTCAAACTCCTTGCAAAAAAAAGCAAGAAGCAGCACAAGTGAAGGGCCTGCAAATCCATCCAGGCAGGAAGGAATTGTCCAAACACTCCATGAGAGCAGAAATGGTTTGTGTCATTCCAAAGAACTCAAATGAAAAGCCTGACCTCAGATTTACTTCACACCTCTGATCCAGTGTAGCTGCTTCTCATCATCTCTTACCACATCATCTCGTGTCTTGCCCAACTCTGGAAAATAATTCCATGAAAATGGGGCTTTGATATCCTGTTAAAATCGAGTTGTGAGGCTGCTTAAAGGGCCTTCAAATGTGAATTTTAGTGTTTGGGTATTAGCTCAGGGAATGATCCACCATGTGCACTGAAGGAGCCTTAAAAACACCCAGTGCAGGATGATCCCTCTCCCATCCCAACCTGCAGCACATCCTTAATGCCTGAACAAGCAGCACTTTCAGGAACTGAATAACTCAGCAAGGGACTGGCCAGCCCTGTGGTCACTGCTGAACAGGGAGGAAGGTGAAAGAGGAACACAAAATCCTGCTGTCCTGGGGTTTGAGGTGCTACTAAACCCAGCAACTGCAAAAACTTCTGTCCTTGAGGTCTGAGAAAACCCGAACAACAGAAATCATCAAGGAAAATCAAGAATCTCTTGAACTTATATCACTTGGAAGGCAGGAGCGTGTCCAGGGAAGGGAATGGAGCTGGGAAGGGTCTCGAGCACCAGGAGTGACTGAGGGAGCTGGGAAAGGGCTGAGCCTGGAGAAAAGGGGGATCAGGGGCTCTGCACAACTCCCTGACAGGAGGGGACAGCCGGGGGGGTTCGGGCTCTGCTCCAGGGAACAGGGACAGGAGGAGAGGGAATGGCCTCAGGCTGGACCAGGGGAGGTTTGGATTGGATATTAGGAATATTTCTTCACTGAAAGGGCTGTCTAGCCCGGGCACAGCTGCCCAGGGCAGTGGTGAAGTACTCATCCTGCAGGGATTTAAAAGCCCTGTGGATGTGGCACTTGGGGACATGGGGCAGTGGTGGCCTTGGCAGTGCTGAGGGAAGAACTGCACTTTACTTAAGAGGGCTTTTCCAACCTCAACAATTCCATGATTGTTATTATAAAAACAACTCACTTGAGGAATGTCCCAGAGGCTACAACATGAAAGAGAAGTGATGTATGAAGGGCACTTCAAGAGGCAGAATCCA
The DNA here is from genome assembly GCA_009741485.1 of Malurus cyaneus samueli. Lineage (NCBI taxonomy): Eukaryota > Metazoa > Chordata > Aves > Passeriformes > Maluridae > Malurus > Malurus cyaneus. The sequence goes on along the minus strand of CM019218.1, from coordinate 1,898,188 downwards.
ACACAGAATGGAAAACAATTACCCACAAAACATCACACAACGAACTCCTTAATCCTCACTCCAGAGTTACTTTCCATGGATATCCATTGCTAAATCACACAGCTGATTTTCCTGCCTTTGAGCTACAACTTCAGCCCCTGTCTTTGAAAGTCCCTGGTCAAGAAGACCCCACAAGCACAGAGGAGGAAGACAGAACCGTTTTTCCATCACAATATATTGCTTTTCTTATATATTGATTTCCTCTCTTCCTTGCAAAGAAGGCTGATGACACATCTAAGAAATGCTCAGCACTGCCTCACCTTCACAAAACTACTACTACTACTTCCAAAACTCCCATCTTGCAAAAGCCACCCAGAGGTGCAGCAGTGAGACCCAGTGGGACCAGGAATGGCACGTTCTTCCTCCAAGGGCAGAAAACGTGCTCAGTTCAGCAAAGCAGAGCTGCTCCTCTTTGTCTCCTGCTCAACTGGATCTCTCAACAAAGTGAAAACACTCGAGGGCTATAAACTTCATCTGGTGAGGATCTGCTGAGCATCTGCTACGGGCTGAGTCACGGGGTCATTCCAGTCCCCATTCCCTCTGTGTTTGAGCACACAAGGCCTATTCTCAGTGTCATTGTGCACAAATAATTGGCATCGAGAGCAGGACCTGGTTCTGTAACTGCAAATGTGCCTCCAGCCCGGGTGATTCACTCCTCTGACAGCTGCTCAGGAAGGACACTCCACCCCGGAGCAGGCAGGAATACCAGCACTTCTGGAGAACTCAGAGTGCCCCAAGTCATACCTCAGTGTTTTATTCTCAGTCCTGCATAGCTCAAGATCCTCTTCCTGATCCAGCCATCACTGAGAGCCCAGGGAACAGCATCCTCTGAGGTTTTCTCCTGCAGCAGCAGAGCAAAAGGATCTCCAAACCCACCAATGCAACTGTTCTGTGTCTCCTCCGAGGCCACGGCACAGAAATCAGACTGGAGTCATTCAACAGGGTCACATCTGGCCTGGGAGTCTTCAGAGGGACCTCAGTGATCACAGAGGAAAGGCCCTGACCCCAGGCAGTTCGTGATCTCTGTTGAGAATCCTTCTGTGGCTGCTTCCCCGCACTGAGATTGTGATCAGATGATTCAGAACACACATGGTGAAATCCTGGCCGTGCTGAACCCGCCAAGGTTTGGCCACTGCCTTGGGAAGAGGCCAGCATTTACCCACACACTCTCCAGGCTGCTCCTTCAGCTGGTCTGGCTGCTGGAGGAGCCCAAAGAAAAAAAAAACCAAACCACTGACAAGCCCAAAAAAAACCCCAAACCACCAAAAACCTCAATATCACTAACAACAACAACAAGCTCTCCTGACTCTTCCTGTTTATTCTCAGGATTTCAGTCCAGTCCAAAGCTGCTGCTGACTTTTCCTCCATGCAAACCATGAATGCAGAGCTGATTTCCTCAGCCCCCAGCACTGTCTGCAGCATTCCCAGGAGAGCTCCTTGTAACCAACTCCCACTGTAGCTGCTCCCCAGAAATCTATGGGGTCCTCTGCACATCCCCATTGATGAATCTTGCAGGACACAGTGCCCAGACCCAGGAGGCTGCCAGCACCAGGAAAAATGAGCCTTGATGAAGGAAAAAAACAGAAGGCACTGGGACCTTCAGAGGTGCTGGAATAGCTCTCATCTGATCTAAGTGACTTTCCCACTGTGCTGCTGTGGATTAAAGCCACCTCAGCATCTCCTGGGGTGAAGAAAGGGGGCCAAGGGGAGAAAAAGGCACCTCTGGAAGAGATTCAGCCCATGTAAGAACCCACCTCTGTTCACAAACCAGGGTGGGATGGGGCTGAAAGCCTGGATGTGGGGATTTAGCTGCACAGACCCTCCTGAAGGATCTCTGCCTCCTGCCCTTGTTCCCAGATTCCCTGATGTGCTGCTCACTGTTCACCACCACGTGTTATTTATGGATTTCTGTGGCCACCTGTGGGAATTCCCACAGAACTGAGCCACTCTCCAGGCCCTGGAGGCACCATCACTGTCAATTCTCCAACACCATCCTGCCCACACCTGTCTGTCCTCCTTTTCTCCAAAGCCAGGCATAATCACAGCTCCTTTTCCAGGAGAGCTCAGGTGCCACCCAGCACCTGGGCAGGACAGGGGCACAAACAGGACCCTGTTTCCATATTCCAGGCCACAGTTCCTGCTCTTTGCTCCTCTGTGGCACCCAGTGCCCCCAGGGCACTTCCACTATCCCAGGGTGCTGGAAGCCACATCCAGCCTGGCCTGGAACACCTCCAGGGATGGAACACCTACAATCACAAAATCATGGAATTGTTTAGGTTGGAAAATCCCTCCATTGAGATCAATAGTTCTCCCAGCACTGCCAAGGCCACCATTGACCCGTGTCCCCAAATGCCACATCCACATGGATTTTAAAACCCTCCAGGGATGGGGACTCTGCCACAGCCCTGGGCTGGACAACTCTTTCAGTGAATAATTTTTTCCTAATATCCAACCTAAACCTCTTGTGGTGCAACTTGAGGCCATCTTCTCCTGTCCTGTCACTTGTTCCTTGGGAGCAGAGACTCTGCAAAGATCCCTAAATAAGAAATAAATTATTCTTCCTAAACTACCTGGTGTGGATATGGCTTCCTTAAGAGTTTGAGTGGAAAAACGAGTGTACTGCAGGTGAGAGGGTGAGGTACCATCACTGTCCTGGTTCCTAGAGTCAACAGGAGGAGGATAAAGCCCCACACCCAGGAATTCCTTACCCTGCAGCTGAGTGGCCACCTCGGAGTAGGAGCGCAGCACCACCAGGGACACGGCCTCCCCTGAAACACAGGAGAGGGGAAACACAGCCCTGAGGGACAGACAAAGGACAGGCAGCACCCCTGGCTCCCTGACAATGTCACATCACGATTCTCTGCACCCCGAGCTGCTTCAAGCTCTGTAAGATTTGACATAAATATGGAAAATTGAGCTTTGTGCTTCTGGACTTCTGCTTTTTACGCTTCAGCAGACAGCAACCAGGTTATCTAGTTCACCCCATGAGTCCATGCTACCTTAATTTCCCCTCTTCTCCCACTTTTTTTCCCTATAAAATGAAAGTTAAAAATCTGTGAACATTGATATCTGCTATGATCAGTCAGCGAGAAGAACTAATTTAATCTGATTGTTATCAGTGCCCATGGGGCAGGATCTGACACAGATTTATGGTCACAACTTGTCTCCAGGATCATGGAAAACATTGGGAGCATCCCAAAGTTGGAGAAGGGACACGTTTCATACTCACAGCTGGCATAAAACAGCACCACAGTCCGGGCAGCCTCTGAGAGGGAAGAGTGGAAATTCTCCTCTGTCAGGACACGGATTTGCTCCAGGGGCAGCTCTCGTTTCTTGTCCCTGGAAACTGCTTCCACCACCTGGTCATCCTGAATATCTGCAAGGGATCCACAGCTGTGCCCAGGGCAGGGGGAACTGGGTCAGCTCAGCTCGTGGTTTTGTGATCCAGAACCTCTCAGCAGAGACATAGGGTGAGGGACTGCCTTGCATGGGGAGAAGAGGCACAGACACACAGACAAACCCCCAAAATGCCCTTATCCCACCCCACACCAGCTCTACCCTTGGATTTGAACTCTATTCTTTAAGCTCCTCTAAAATCCTGCCCCCCTTTTTTAAGTAAACACCCCCAGTTTTGCATGGAGAACAAACACATTTTCATTTATGCATTGCAGGGACCGGAGTTTTCCCCCTGGAGGAGGCAGGACTGGTCTGCTCTCCCAAAAATGTGTCACAAACCCTTCAAAGGGATGGATAATTCTCAGGCTCTTCAGATGCTTGTAGAGGACAGGGCAGGGTGCACTTTAACCCCTCATACTTTTGGAGCTGGCACAACCAATGGTGCATTCCTGTCCCTCACACAGCAACTGCACCTCTAACAGCTCTGATTTTTCCCCTTGGTGTTTCCCCTAAAAATTAGAGCTGTCTGTCATATTCCAGTGGTCTCAGAGAATGAAAGAGCCACTTTGTGGCCACCAAGAAGTGACTGTGTTGGTTTGCAAATGTTCTCTAATGTTTTCACAGGTGTCTGATCTCATTGTATGCTCTGTCTGGTAGCAATCAGCTTTTCACTGATTAATGACACACCTTGATTGTTATTCTCTTTCTCATCCTCATCTTCCTCCTCCTCATCCTCCTGGATTTGTCTGACCTTGTTCTTATCTTCTACCAGGGTTATAATTTCATCAGTGTCTTCCAAAACCAGGTATTGGATTGGCATTCCCTGAGGAAAACAATAAATCAGTGGGAGCACAACTTCACCCTCTGCTTATTCTGTCTGCAGACCAAACTCCAGGCTGACAGGGCACCATCTCCCAAATCCTTCTTTTTGGGATGTGTCACAGATCCCCATGAAGCTGCCAAATAGGGCAGTAGGGCTGGGTTATATTTCTTTGGCCAAATTTCTCCTGTGCACGAATTTTTCTCATTCCAGGCTGAGGTTTCCTGGTGAGGAGGTAAATGTGGCTATGAGGTGAAAATGAGCACAGGAACTTAACACAGATCCAGCACTGCAGGAAAAATCCCAGTGGCCAAGCACGGAAGGAGAGCAGGGAGGTACAGGGGCCACTTGGATGTCCCTCATTAGAGAGGTCACAGCCTGGGAAAACAGCACAAAAAAAATCCTTTATCTCATGGAGCTCAGCATGAGATAAGAAATGAGACGGTGTCAGCTTAAAACCAGTGCTGGCACTGGCTTGGACACAGGCACTGGGGAGAAAATGGAAAGTTCATCAGGAGCTGAGAGAAATGACAAAGTGCTGGCACCTCCCACGGCTCCCAGAGGAGCCACCCAACATGCCCATCTCTCAGCAGGCCACAGGAAGCCCTGGGGGGATGCTCAGGTCTGATCCTGCACCTCTGCAATCACAAGTGTGACAGTTCAGATAATCTGGGGCATCGAGTGTTCCCTGGCATCTGCCAGCACCGAATTCCTGCTTCCATCACAAGCTGGGTCAGGTCCCTGCAGAGTTTAACTCATCTTGATCAGCCTCATTTCACTCACACCCTTCTCAGATCACTGCCAGAGGCGCTGGGTTAGAGCAGCTCAGCACAGACCTTTGGTTGTTTGCTCCTCATTTCACACTCGTTCCCTCTCCCATCTTTTGACACCTTTCCTAAGGCCTCCAGAAGTCCAAATCTTTGAGGAATTTGCACTTGGATGAAGTTCACAACCTTGTGTTGCCTCAAGGAGCAGTGGAGATATCACTCGACGTTTTGAATCCAAAATAAACTCGCTGTTTTCTCTTTCCCAGCAGGCACAATGGCTCTGCAGCACCCAACTCGAGCAATCCCAAATCATGGAAGGCACACTAAAGATCATCCAGTTCCACCCCATGCCATGGGCAGGGACATCTTCCACTATCCCAGATTGTTCCAAGCCCTGTCCAATCTGGCCTGGAGTAATTCCAGAGATGGGATATCCACAGATTCTCTGGATAACCTGCTGCACACACATGTACAATTTGTGAAAGACAACTCTCCTTTAGTTTCAAGGAATGCTGTCAAATAATAATAGAAATAAGCAACATCCCACCACCCCTCCAGAGCCCAGGCAGGGCAGGAAGAGCTGTCCAATAAATAAATCCATCATCCAACCTCATCTGGAGTCTTGAGGGCGACGTTTGAGCGGTGCAGAACATTCAGATCCACGAGGTCCCTTCCAAAACACAAAGTGAACGTTACAATGGTGTGACATGGAAGGTCACCCCTACTCTTTCTGCTCTTAATTCCATCAGTGCTAAGTTTTCTTTCCAAAATCTTTCTTAGTGTGAGTATTTTTCCACTTTTAAGCCAGCAACACATCCAAACTAATCCGATTCTGGACAAATCCTTCAATGTGACACCCTCTCACAGGATATAACCTGGTTTTACTGCCTCCCATCCCAGTGTGATTGAGTCCACTGTCATCCTGGTGCTGGGGTAACCAAGCTCAGAAACCCCACAAAATGCAAGCAGAACCCCAAAACACCTGAGAGAAATACCTGGCCAAAAGGGCAACTCCTGCTTTCCCCAGGAGCTTCCAGGCCACGAACTCTGCTGTCCTCCTGTCAGCCTCGTAGGTCTCTCTCTGGCTCAGGATGAACACCAGGGGCAGCCCAAGCTGCAAGTGGACAGTGGAGATCTTCTCGGGGTCCTGAGCCACCTCTGTCTGGAGAACACCCAGAATTATGGTGCAGCTCTACAAGTTGAAGGGACCTCAGCTCTTCCCCTGCCACAAAAACCCTCAGGGAAAAGCTTCCAACCCCGATTCTAAAACACCCATCCAAGCAGAACCCACACAAAACCCCAGTGAAACTGTTCCAACACGTCATGACCTTCCCTGTTTAAAAACCAGGCCTTTATTTTGTGTGGGCTTTTTTGTGGTTTAGCAACTCCAGATGTCAAATCTCCATTCAGTTTTTATTTACCTGGCATTCACTCCCCGGGGGCAGATTGAAAATCCCAGCCACAACATGCAAGAGCTGGAATCCTTCCCTTCCTGCCCAGGACATGCTGCTTCATGACAGCACTGCTCGCTGCAGTCCTTCCCTCCGTGGGATTAATCCAGGAAAATGGCTGGAATTTCTCAGCCATTGGGAATGCCCTTTGGGATGGGCTGGGATGGCCAGTGGGAGCAGGAGGCTGCTGAAATTCTCTGCCCCGTAGAAGGAGGAAATAGGAGGGAGCCTCCTGATCCTCATGATCACCAAGGTGTGAAGGACTGATATCAAATTCAGGGTGCTGGAACTCCTTCAGAGAGGCTACAAGAGCAGCTGAGGGCTTTGGGGTTGTCTAATTTGGAGAAAAGGAGGCTGAGGGATGAACCCATTGCTGTCCACAACTTCCTGAGGGGATGTGGAGAGGGAAACTCTGATATCTCCAGCCTATCCAGGTGGAAATGGTTCAAAGCTGCATCAGCGGAGGTTTAGACAGAACATTTGGAAGGTTTCTTTACCAAGAGCATGGTCAAACACTGGAAAAAGTTTCATATCAAGTTGGTCAGTGCTTAAAACTTCTTTAAAAATGCCGTCAATAATTTACTGAAGTTTTGGCCAGTCCTCAACTGGTGAGGCTGCTGGACCAGGTGATGCTTGGACTCACCCTGGAAGGGGCAGGTTCCCAGAGAGCCTTTCTCTCTGCTCTCACCCCCCTCACCCTCACATCCCTCCCTGCCCATGGCCCCAGCAGCTCCTTCTTCCCAGTCCTACCACCAGAGGAGCCCCCATGAGCTTGAGGTGCCTGTGGATGTTGAGCAGGGTCAGGGGCTGTCCCAGGGCTGTCCTCCTGCAGGGCTGGCCTTCCTCTGTGGCTCGCTGGCAGTGGCAGAACAGGAGCCGGGCAGACGAGACATCGGGGTCATCCTGACTGTGCGAGAGGAAACAAAACCACCCTGAGCAGGGGTCAAAGTGCCCTGAAAGAGGGACCAGGATTGCTGACAGGTTTTATGGATGATCCTGAAGGACAGGGTTTGGCAGGGCTGTGGAACAGGCTGGGAGAGCTGGGGGTGCTCACCTGGAGAGGAGAAGGCTCCAGGGGGAGCTCAGAGCCCCTTGCAGGGCCTAAAGGGGCTCCAGGGGAGCTGGAGAGGGACTGGGGACAAGGGATGGAGGGACAAGACACAGGGAATGGCTTAGAGGGCAGGGATGGATGGGATATTGGGAACTGGGAATTCCTGGCTGTGAGGGCGGGGAGGCCCTGGCACAGGGTGCCCAGAGAAGCTGTGGCTGCCCCTGGATCCCTGGAAGTGTCCAAGGCCAGACTGGCTTGAAGCACCCTGGGACAGCACAAGGTGTCCGTGGTTTGCTGTGACACCATCACTGCTGTGGTTAACTTTGGGAAGTCACTTTCCTTTCCAATAACACCCGTTCCCTACTCCTAAATCAGGATGTTCTTTGGACAGGGATTTTAGAGCTCTCCTAGGAAGGGCAGAACGCAATATTAAGACCTCAAATCGAAGCTCGCACCATTTCCCCAGCTCGGGAGGTGGCGGCGCTGCTGCTTTAAGGAGAATTCAGCCAATTCCTGTGCAAAAGACAACCGTGCCATCTAGCGGGAGCCACGAAACACTTCCCTGATACCCGGAAAGGATGGGATGGCACCTCGGGAAAGGCCATCCTGGGGCCTGCCCTGGTGTCACCTGGGACAAAATCCCAGGTAAATCATTATGGAATTATTAACATTGGAAAAATCGTCCAAGATCATTGAGTCCAACTGCCAAGGCCACCACCAACCAAGTGTCACATTCATGTTTCCTGATCACTTTCCAGGGTTGGGGACTCCACCATTGCCCCCTGGGAAGCTGTTGTGACACATGACAATCCTTTCAAAGATGATATTTTCCTTCACATCCAAACTAAACCTCCCCTGGCCCAGCCTGAGGCCGTTCCCTCTCCTGTCCCTGTTCCCTGGAGCAGAGCCCGACCTCCCCGCTGCCCGCTCCTGTCAGGGAGTTGTGCAGAGCCACAAATCCCCCCTGATCCCCCTTTTCTCCAGGCTCAGCCCCTTTCCCAGCTCCCTCGGCCCCTCCTGGGGCTCCAGACCCTTCACCTCCCAGCTCCATTCCCTTCCCTGGACATACTCCAGCCCTCAATATTCTTGTCATGAGGGGCTCAGAACTTTTCCCAGGACTGGAGCTCTCTCAGCAGTGCCAGCACAGGGGACAGTCACTGCCCTGGGGCTGTGGCCACACTGTGGCTGGTACAAGCCAGGTGCCCTAGGATTTCCTGACCACCTGGGCACAATGCTGGCTGAGGATGAAACATTTGTGTGATGTTCCCACTTCCTCCCTCATTTTCCTGGCTGCAGGAGGTCCCATCAGCAGCATTCAGGTGGAAGGATCTGCCATCCCAGTGCAGCTCCTCCTGTGTGGGAAGGAATGGCCAGCGAAGCCATCTGATGGGAATTCCCAAATCCATGAGCATCACAGCACAAGGTGGGAGTGTTTCAAGATTTTAACATCAGCTCTCCTAAAAACCCATGGCTGAGGTTTGATCCATCAGCCATGGAAAAGAGACAGGGGGCTCTTCTCCTAAAATCCCACCCAATACAGCCACAAACAGCAAGGCTGCTCCAAGGCCAGGAGTTCAACCAGCTTTTGGAAAGGAGAACAGATCTGACTGATGGCACAACATCCTTATGCCATTCCAGATCTGACCTGGGAATCTGAGAGGCCAGGAGTGAGGCAGACAGTGCAGAGAAGCAGCTCTCCATGGTGGGAAGGTGTGTTTGGACATACCTGATGGCTTTCAGCAGTGCTGCCTCAGTGGTCAGGACAAACTGGTGGACAGACCCAAAGACAAACGCTGCCTCCATCACAGCTCTGTGCTCTGGAAAGGGAAAGGCAAAGGGAACTCAGCTCTGCTCCCTGCACATCTCCTGTTCCATCCTTCCCAGGTGTAAGTATCAATTCCCAGCTTTTGGAAACTCTCAGTACAATGTCACAGACTCTGAATACACACTGTGAAGGGAAGTGAGCAACTGGAGCTGGATGCCATTCTTGATCCCCCAGCAAATTCTACTGCAGAGCCAGAGATCTGCCCAGGGATTTATTTATTTATTTGTATGATAGCAACCACTGCCAATTCCCTCTCTAAGTCCATCTCTTAGGGTTTATGCTCTCAACAAAACTTTTCTAGTGCGACCAAACCCTTTAGAAACAAAGCAATCCATATGGAAGCAGAGATCTTGTGGTTGGGTGGCCCTTTCAGGTTTCCATTTGCAGGACTTTGGGTCAGAAACTCAGCTCCTGGATATCATACTTTATAAAGGCTGTGGGAAGAGAAAAAGGATGGAAAGCTGGGTGTCCATACCTGCTGTCCCAGTAGCTGGTACGTAGGCAAAGACCACGTTGGACTTCCCTTTCAACACATTCTCAATGCTCTCAAAGTCTGCCAGGGTTTCAACATATTTAACTTCATTAAAGAGCAGGGCGCTGAGGAGGCAGAAAAAAACCTCTTCAGCAACTGGCTGAAGAGTAAATTTGCAGCCACACAACCATGATGGGAAAAACAGGGTAAAATTACAAATTCTTGCTAGCAGATTAAAGATTCACAGCCAAGTGGAGGTGCCCAGGTGTGTGCTGGTGAGTTGTCTCAAGGGAAAAGGTTTAAAAGGGTCAAACCACAATGAAGAGAGGAGCAAAAACAAACCTGCTCGGCTGAGAGCAAACTCTGGAATTTGTGGGGTTGGTATTTAGTGGGAACAGAAAGGAAAAGGATTTCAGAGGGTGGGATGTGGTCTGGACTTACAACAAAACGTTGGCAACGATGGAGTTCACATCGAACAGGGCGTCGGTGGGGAACTCCCGGATCAGGCGGTTTCCTCTGGGGAGGGAAGAGAGAGTCACCAAAGGAACTGGGAGAGATTCCCTGCAGGGATCACAGCTGGGAAAGGGAGCCAAGGCAGGCAGAGGATAGGGGGGATGATGGAGAGAGGGCAAAACACCTCTTGAGATGCCTTTGATCTGAGCTAGGAATCTTCAAGCCCAGGTACCATCGGCTGAGCAGGTTCCTGCTGCACCTGGGGACCTGGTAGCCTCAGCAGTGCTCGAGAATGGTTGGATAGAGGATCTTAAAGGTCTTTGGAATGGTTGGATAGATGATCTTAAAGATCTCTGGAATGGTTGGATAGAGGATCTTAAAGATCTTTGGAATGGTTGGACTTGATGATCTTAAAGGTCTTTTCCAACCTAAATGATTCCATGATTTTAAGAACAGTCAATGGGAACTGAGCTGATATGAGGAGAAGCTTCCAGCTGATAAAACACTGAGAGCTTAATCCTCTCACCCAGGGCAAAGGAGTCACCACCACCAACAGGGAGAGCACCAAAAAGGGTTTCTTTCTAGGACCAGACCCAAAACCTCATGGTCTGAGTGCAATTTTGGACATGGAAGGCTACCAGGACAGGAGAACAACGATGGAGGACTTCTCCTGTGGTTCCACTGACAGCTCATCCCTCTGCTGCTCCAAGGAATGGGAGGCAGGATGGGAGGTTTCACACCAAGGACAAAGCATCTCCTCTGCTGGAATTTTGAGGGAATTATTGCTAAATTATGTAAATCACTGCTGTCCTCATGGCTCCTCTCATTCCTTCAGATATCTCTGAGTGCTGACAGCATTTCCTTCAAACACCACCCAGAAATCCCCCTCACCTGAACAGGAAAGCTTTCCTTAATGCATTTTCTTTTCCACAGTATCTTGAGACATCCTCTTTGGGACAATTCACCTAGACAGAAAACACATACAATTACAGATTCAGCCCCACAATGCTACACACACTCTACAGCTGTCTTCCATTTAAGGGTGTAAATCCAGCCTTTCCAAAGCTGCTGGGAAAGAAAATACACCAAAATATAAACCAGAAATGGGGAGTGGAGTTTGTGCTTCAATTCTCCAGCTCAGCCTGCTGATTGGGTCAGTAGAGATCAAAAGACCCCACGATGTGCCCAGCATATTCAAAGTGACAGATCACTGCTTGCTTATTGAACTTGGCCTGTAGATGGAGGAAATAAAATAAATCCAAATATAAATACATATAAGCACTTTACTTAGAGTCTAGTTACACTTGCCTGAATTTGTAATTCCCTCACGTAAATCTGCACAAAATTTCAGCTAAAACCTCTTTTGTATGAAATATTTATTACACTGTGCTGAAAAAAGTGAACCAACCTCATCCATCATGGAACATGGACACTGGCACAGGGTGCCCAGAGAAGCTGTGGTTGCCCCTGGATCCCTGGAAGTGTTCCAGGCCAGGCTGGAAGGGGCTTGGAACAACCTGGGATAGTGAAAGGTGTCCCTGCCCATGGGAAGGGGGAATGAGATGAGATTTAAGGTTCCTTTGAACCAAAACTATCCTGTGATTCCACAATTCTATGAAAAATCTGTGTTCATCCCTTCCCTACTCATCTCCTCTCACCCCTCCTTACTCCCCCCAGTCCAGGAGCTCCCCTGTGCCCCATTTACCTTCACCACAGAAATTCCATAGTCCTGGAGGGTCTCAGCTGAGCTCTCAATCTGCTCCAAGAAGGGCTGGGCACCAGGAGAAACTGAAACACATAAAAAAAAAAATCTTCTGCAAGTCCTCAGGGTGAAGAGCATCCTCCTGCCCCACACTGAGATGTGGGAGCTGTGCTGCTGCCTCAACCCACACCAATATCTTTGGGAAAACACAGCCAGGGATCATGGAGAACAAAAACAAGGTCTCCTCTTAATCCATGACAGCTTTTAGTTCTCCTGTTTGTAAGAGATTCTCCTTTTCATGGCAGATATTATGGAAAAGAAATCCATAATTGAGGAGACAATTCTGTAGGAAATTGGCTTTCTCCTCTATGGTAGCTCCAGAAAATAAATGAAAATGTTGGAAGGACCAGGACTGAGGACATGGCCAGGAAAGAACCCATCCCAAGAGGATGGTCAGGAGCACTTGGAACTGTGCAAACACAGTGTTTAACCAGCTCTTCAAAACCCCTTTGGGTTTAAAAATCTCAAGAATTGCCTCTTCATTGAGGAGGGCCACAAGTTGATTAGATGGATGGAGCACCTCTCCTAGAAGAAAGGCTGAGAGAATTGGAAAATAAAAGTGTCCAAGGCCAGGCTGGACAGGGCTTGGAGCAGCCTGGGACAGTGGGAGGTGTCCCTGCCATGGCAGGGGTGGCTCTGGGTTTCAAGATCCTCCCACCCCAAACCATTCCTTGATTCACAAAGCTTTGCTGAGCCCCAAGCTGATGTAAATTCATATTAACCACGTACCACTGGGGGTGAAAAAAGCCAGGGATGCTTTCCCAGCTTCCAAGCCACTGAAATAGTGCTGGGGGCTCTGCTCCTGCTGCAGGCCAGCACTTCCACTCCTTGGGATGGAGGAGGCACAGAAGAGCAGGAAAACCAAGGAAGGAACCCATCTGTCCTCTTGGGCTGGCATGGCTGTTCCCAGCTACAGGCACAGGAGAGTCACAGCTGAGGGGAAAAATAAAAACTGTGTAATATATTATGCATAAACACATGCAAACAGATATCTGGGTGTTTCTCTGGTTTAGTCTCTGCTACATGACTACAATTTCCAACTGTGGAAATTATTATTAATATGACACAAACATCTTGAGGATGTTATGAATCAGTCACTCAATCCACAGGTGACTCAGGCAACTGCAAAGAGGACAGCAGAGGCCACTCTCTTCCCTTCAAGTGCACAGACCCTRAGTGCTTTCAGCTTAGGGCTGGTTTTCTTCCCTCTTTTCAATTTCTTTTGAGTCAAACAAAAATTCCACACACAGGCAGCAAGCAGTGACAGCATCATCCACAAACCCCCGCCCAAACTGTCTCAATTCCTCCTAAAAAGCTTTGAGGATGCCAATAGAATTTATGCAGCCCTGAAAGGTGTTTGCAAAGGGATGGGACATGGTGAGGGTGCCAAAAATCAAATGGCCATTTGAGATCAGACAGGAGAGCTCCTGTTTCAGTGCAAAACAGAAATGTGCATCTTCTGTGTTTCTAGTCAGAGTGAGGAAGAATTTTGCAGGTATATTTATAAAGATTTTGTAGCTGAAGTCCTCAACATGAGGATGTGGTGCTGGTGCTTCAGGAACACATGTTCCAAATTATATTTTTTTTTATAGAATAACTGATTTCTCTCTTATATTTATAAGGATTTATGTAACTGAAATGGATGCTATTTTTATATATACTGCTGGGGTTTTTTTCTTTACCCTGCGATCAGAAGTTCTATACAGTTTAACCTTTAAAGGATTAATTAAAAAATCAAATTACCCTTGACCTAAAATATGTGTAGCAATAAATCAAGACATGAATTCTGTAAATTTTTTTCTGCTCCTGGCTACTGATTTTACCACCTTTTAGTAGCCACCTTACCTTTCACAGAGAACACATTTATTTAGTGTGAATTTTCCTGATGGATTTGGGTGGAAAGTGTCCCTGCCCCTGGGATGGAACAAAGAATGATCCTTAAGGTCGCTCCCAACCCAATCCAATCTGGCATTCTGTGATTCCATTGCTCACTTCAGCCATGGCAGATGATGTGAGGAGGTTAAAGAAAGGATTAAAAGGATGAAAATTCACCTTCTTCCCACTCCACTCCTTCCCAGCCTGCCCCTCAGGGATTGGTCAGTGCCACTGGAGCATGGCTGCTCCTGGCCAACAAAGGGACAAAGCTGGGACTGAATCCATGCAGAATTTGCATCAGGAGCTGCAGCTGCTTCCCCCAACAAACAGCCCTGTGTCCATGGGCTGTCACTCCCTCCAACACCCTGGCAGAGGCTGTCAGCTCAACCAAGCTCAAACACTCCCCAAACACAGGGAAAGACCCTCTGCCATGCTCCAGGGGTGAGGAGTTAGTGCCAGCCTTCACAGGCTCCTTCTCCTGGAGCTGAGAGGTTCAGATCAGGCCTGAAGGCACAAGAGAGATGGAAACACATTCATGTTTTCTTTTTCATCTCAAAACCTCCAGTTCTCTCCTTTTCCAGCTTTGGGCAGTGTCAGGCATTTCTGGTTCCGTGCCCTCCCATCTGTTCCCCTGGCTTACAGAGGGGAACAGGGATCAGGCTGGGGGGGTGATGTTTATTAAATGACAAACTTGGCTACAGCAGGATGGAAAAATAAACACAAGCCTGGCATGTGGGAACGAGCCCGAGTCAAATGGGAGAGCTTTGCTGTCAAGGCAGGAAGAGGAGCAGCCTCCAAGGACTCAAAGATGTCACAGGATGATACCTGCAGGAGGTGCCAGCAGTTTAAAACACAACTCCAGCCCCCAAGAGGATTTTAGAGCTCCTTCCAGAGCCTCAAGGGGCTGCTGGAGAGGGACAGAGGACAAGGGATGGAGGGACAGAATGAGGGCAGGGATGAATGGGATTTTGGGAAGGAATTCTTCCCTGTGAGGGTGGTGAGCCCCAGGCACAGGGTGCCCAGAGAAGCTGTGGCTGCCCCTGGATCCCTGGAAGTGTCCAAAACCAGGCTGGATGGGCTGTGAGCACCCTGGGATAGTGGAAGGTGTCCCTGCCCATGGCAGGTGGTGAAATGGGAGGCGTTTTTAAGGCCCCTTCTAACCCAAACCATTTTGTGATCCTGTGAAAAAAAAAAAACTTCCTTACTCAAGCCCTCTCACCTCATCATTCCATCCTGCCCTGCAGCTTCCCTCCACTCCCCATCAAGCCAGACCTGAATATTCACCTTTTCGGCCACTTCCTCTGCCACCTCTTTCCCATCAATGGAAAATTAACACCCTAAGACTGGAAACAGCCAGCAGCCTGGACCACTGACACTTGCAGGATTGCCAGAGATGTGTGAAAATACCATGGATGTGTGAACCAGCTCCGTGTCACTGCTAGGAAATCTTAAGCCCGTGGACAAGGGGCAGCCTAGCACAGCACTGATGCCAGGCCTGGTTCATGTTTCCATGGCCATAATTCCAAGACAGAGCCAGGGAAGGTGATTAAGGTCACTGTAGATGACCTAAAGGGAAAACAAATCCACCAGAGACACTGGGCACAAACTCTTCTGGGATCATAAATTGCTTGTGCCACATCAGTTTTGCTTGGGAATCAGTGGAATTCCAGGCTGGGATCCCTGCATTCCCTCTGAGATCCCAGCTGCTTTCCCTGACACTTTTTCTCACACAAACCTCAGCTGCCAAGATTTATCATTGAGGAGGGTGTTGTGGGGTGGGATTTAAGAGCAACATGACAAGGATGAAGCAGTGTCCTGCTGGAATCTTGGACTGCACACAAAACCAGCAGGAACCATCTCCATCATCCATGGGATCCAAAGGAAGCACCATCACCCTGGACTTTACTGCCACTGATGTAAAATCTACCCTTTATGGCTTGTCAAAATATCACCATAGAATGGTTTGGGTTGGAAGGAACCTGAAAGAGCAAAGGTCCAACCCCTGCCATGGGCAGGGACACCTCCCACTGTCCCAGACTGCTCCAAGGCCTGTCCAGCCTGGCCTGGAACATTCCAGGGATCCAGGGGCAGCCACAGCTTCTCTGGATAAGCCATTCCAGTGTCTCCCCATAAATACACTACATTGCTGCTCCCTCTTCTTTATATCCCATTCCATCCCCTCGCTGGGTAGATGCTCCTAAGGAGCATTTAGGATGGTCCTAAATGGAGTCACTTCAAGCTCTCCCATGATGATTGACCCAGATGAGGCCTCTTGTTGCAGCAGGAGACTCACCCCACACCCAGCTGGCACAGTTTGCTGGCAGGATTCTTGCCTGCCTTCCATGCCCTTCTGGCAGCATTTAACCAGTGAGCTGCTCTCCCAAATTTCCTGGCAGGGAGGACACAAACCAGACCTCAAATCCATGGGGAGCTGACTCAATCCCTAAGCTAGAGAAGCTGAATCACTCTCTCCAGCACAACTGGACAGCCCAGCACAAATATCCCCAAAACACAAGGCAGAGCAGAACACTGACAGCTCTTCCTGCATTTTTGTCCATGCAAACAAATTTTCTTGAGGCGATCCAGAAAAATTACAGAATCATTCAGGTTGGAAAAACCTTCTAAGATCATCAAGTCCAACCGTTCCCTAATGGGAAATAGCTTCCCACTGCCAGAGGGTGGGGTGAGATGGGATATTGGGAAGGAATCCTTCCCTGGGAGGGAGGGAAGAACCCTGGCACAGGGTGCCCAGAGAAGCTGTGGCTGCCCCTGGATCCCTGGAAGTGTCCAAGGGTGGGCTGGACAGGGCTTGGAGCAAGCTGGGATGGTGGAAGGTGACCCTGCCCATGGCAGGGGTGGAATGGGATGAGTTTTAAGGTCCCTTCCAACCCAACCCGTGATTCTTTACCTGATATTTTATTACTTTTCATAGTTTTCACTATGCACTTCCCTTCCCTGCTCCAGACTTTTCCTACACAGCCAACAAGTTAATTATCAAACCCATGATAATTATCACTGGCTCATTATCACTATCAAATTTGGTGGCCCATCTTCTCTCACATTTCCCAAAGCCAAGTTCTTGCACACAAATGATCTGAGTAGAATGGAAAAGTTGCAGTTCTCCAGCGTTTGGTGCTGGAATAGAGCTGAGATGCTTCTCCAGAGCTTTGAGATGAACCTGCCATTATGGGACTGAAATAACCACGGGCCCTTTTCACCCACTCCATCTCCCTACAGCCTACAGGGGCGCCTGTAGGATCATCTTGAGGCACAGGAATCCTTCTCTGGGAAACATCCAAGTGCATCCCAGCCTGTTGCCAGGTGTGCTTTGCCTCGCTGGGTTTTTGCAGTGATACTCCCACACTGTCCCCGATCCTGCCACTTCCAGAAGAGTTTCACTTTCATTTTCACTTCCAGGTCCAACTTCCCAGCAGCTGCAGCCGGGTCTCGCTTGCTATCCAAAGCTGCAGGAAGGACATGCCAGGAGAGAAGGGCTTTGATTCCTACCCACAGCAGACAGCTCGCAGCATGGAATCACGGAACCATTTCGTTTGGAAAAAACCTCTAAAACCATGGAGTCCAACCATTCCGCCAGCACTGCCAAGCCCAGCACTAACCCATGTCCCCAAGTGCCACACGCATACGGTTTGTGAGCACTTCCAGGGATGAATCCACCGCTTCCCTGGCAGCATCACCACCTGCTGGAATCACCACCTGCTGAATTTCCCGGTGGAACCGGCATCACCCACTGCTGCTGTCCCAGTCTGTCCTGGGGGACCGGACCGTCGATGTCCCTGCAAAGCAGCAGGTACCGGATACAAGCTCCGGACGGCTTAAAGCTGTCACCTACCTGGTGTCCCGAGCATTCAGGCCGATGTCCTCACCCCTCCTCCGCGGTGCTAGGACAGCATCCTGCCCCGAGGATTGTCCAAGGCACAGGGATTGTCCCTCGTCCCCGCTGGCTGGAGAACGCGGGATGCCCAAACCAGCGCTGAGGGAATCCGTGCCAGCCGGGCTGGGATCCCCGAGCCGAGCGAGGCCTCTCGGTATCCACGGGCTCCCAAACCTCTTGGCAGCCCGAGTCCCTGCGGCGATCTCTGAGCTCTCCCTGCGCCCACAGGGATGGCCGCCTGCACCAAACAGACGGAGCGTGAGCTACGGCCGGACCGGACATCCCCGCACCGCCACAGACCCGACCTGCGGCGGGGATGCTCCCGCACCCCGATTCTGCCTGCGGGGGCGCCCGGCGCTCCCCTCACCGCCCCTCTAATCCCGCTCTCATCCCTTTCTCATCCCTTTCTCATCACTTTCTCCTCTCTCACCCCTCACCGCTCCTCTCTCTCCCTCCCCATCCCCTTCTCCCCTTCTCCCCTCTCACCCCTCGCCGCCTCTCAGGGAGGGAGGGAAAGGATGGCGGGCGGGCGGTGTCGCCAACCCAAGAAGCAAAGCGGCGGCCCGGCGGGGGCGTCGCGCGGGGGATTGACAGGCGGCTTTGACCAATGAGAAGGGCGGATGGCGCGGCATGGGGCGGGACCGGCGGGCGACCAATGGGGAGAGCGCGCCGCCGCCCCTCAAATCAGCGGGCTCAGGCGGCTGTCCCCGGCACGGAGTTGTTTGGCGGCGGGCGGGCGGGCGGTGTAGCCGGGCGGGCGGGAGGAGGAGTAGGAGGAGAAGAAGGGGAAAGGGGGGGCACCCCTTTGTTGCATGGGGGTGTCCAGCCGGGGCTGAGGGAAGGCAGGGAGGGGGTCGGTGCCTCCTGCTGCCCCATGGCCCTCGCTGAGGGGGCGGCCGTGCCCTACGCCGTGGAGCTGGGGCTCACCGTGCTCCACACGGCGCTGTACGCCGCGCTCTTCCTCTTCGCCTACCTGCAGCTCTGGCTGCTGCTCTACTACCGCGAGCGGCGGCTGAGTTACCACACGCTCTGCCTCTTCCTCTGCCTGCTCTGGGCAGCCCTCAGGACCACCCTGTTCTCGTTCTACCTGCAGAATTCCCTGCAGGCCCTCCGCCTCCAGCAGCCCTTCGCCCACTGGCTCCTGTACTGCCTGCCCGGCTGCCTCCTCTTCTCCAGCCTCTGCCTCCTCAACCTCTATTTCGCCGAGGTAAGTTTTGCCTTTGGGCAAAACCTCTCTCAAATTCCCCTTCCCAAACCCTCGCCCTGCGGGACACCGGGGCTGGAAGCTCCTTTTCAGTCACCTCTCCAAACTTGGAGTGCCCTGGAGCGGCGGCTTTGGGGTGGGCTGGGGATGTGAGTGTCCAGGTGAGGGCGGCAGGGAATCCCGCGGCTCTGCCCTCGGTGGAGGCTTTGGGACAGGCTGAGGGGATGCGGGGATTGTTCCCGGAATCCCGGTTTGCAGGAAGGCTCGGGGATATGCCCTGGATCCCGGCTCGGAGGGAGGAACAGGGATTGTGTCCTGAATCCAGCCCTCGGTGCAGACTTTGGGACGGGCTGGGGGGATACAGGGGCTGTGCCCTAAATCCGAGCTGGGACTGTGCCCTGAATCCCGGCTTGGGGAGAAACACAGGGATTATGCCCTGAATCCAAGCTTGGGGGGCGGGGTGGGATTTGGGGAGGATGGTGCGAGCTAAAAGTGTGCCCCGAATCCCAGCACCGGGGCTTTGGGGTGCGGGGCTGTACCCTGACTGCAGACCCCGCGGTGTGGGGTGGGGACAGGCACATGCCCTGAATTTGGGATTTGGGGGGTGCAGAGAGATGCCCTGCACCCAAATGGGGTTCTCCTCTTTGCAGCCCGGAGCTATGGGGGGGATGTTTGTGAGGGGGCGTCACTTGAGGGACTGTTTTGCATCTTTTTTTAATTGATTCCCTTTCTGCAAAGAGGACCAGAAAGTGGCAGCAGCAGGGGCTGCTCTGGCCTGGAGTGATGCCAACCATTACGTCACCAGCCAGAGCCTCTTCTGCTATTGTTGCTGCGCTCCCTCCTTCTCTCCATCGCTCCGCTGCGAACCGGGCTTGTTGTTCCGCAGCTTGTCAGACAAAAAAAAACCCCGAGATCCCTCACACGGTAGCCCGGGGGGCCCCTTCCCAGCACCGGGATCGCTGCTGGGACAGTGCGGAGCCGCTTGTTATTGTCACCGAGCTGTGTCCCTGCTTTTCTGGGTTTCCCCATCACTCGTGTGGTGATTTTTTTATCCTCCTTTCCTTAGTCCTTCCACTTGTCTTTATCTCCGAAAGCCCTGGCTCTGCCCTCCCCATCCTCCTCCTGAATATTTTGTTTCTGCTCCAGTTTCTCCTGAGCAGCCCTCTGCTCGCCTTGCCTCCCGGTTCGCCGCCTATTTATGAAACAAGTCACCACTTTTTCCTTCCAGCTTTGTTGTTGTTGTTGGGATTCTTTGCTCTGCAGCTCTCAGCTGTTCCCCAGCCTCACAAAGGAATCGCTAACACACAGCGAAATCGCTCCGTCGCTCCGATGTGTCACCCACGGGAGTTATGATTTCATTTTCCCCAGGACACCAACGTTCACATGATACTTGGAGCAGTGGGGTTGTTCAGCTGTTTTGGTTCATCTCTCCCCCTCCTTCTTTTCTCCCAATAAACACCTGGAAGATTGGGGGGTGAGCTGCCTGTTGCAAAAACCGTTGGAGGTGTTGTTGGTGGAGTGGCAGTGGAATAACAAATGGTGCATAAAGTGCACAAATCCATCTCCTCTGCTCAAGGGAGCCTGACCTCCCGATTGCTCCAGCCAGGAGGGGTTTGTGTCCCTTGAAAGGCAGGGATTCTGTGCTCTGCTCCACAGAGTGGCTGGATTTCTGCTTTCCTCTAGGTCACTGGATTTGACAGCAGATTTGCCTCTCTGCAGGCTTGTTTAAAGGCTCCCTGAAAGTAAATCCAAATAGATTGCCAGGCTTCTCCTCCTCCCACGATATCTGTTTTTCAGTGAACTCTGCGTATATCCCACTTCTTTCTCCTTGAAGACCTAGAGCCAAGGGAAATCCTGTCTGAGGAAATAAGAGCTCTGAATCTGGAGTGGGGAAGGATAAAGTGACTTATGAAAATGGGTCTGCTTGCTCAGCTCTAGGGAGGGCCTGACACTTCCCTGGCACAACCTGGAGGGGTGCCCATCACTTTGTGGGGTTTTTTGGGTGATCACAGCGTTGAAGCTCCAGGGATTTGGAGGAAAAGGGCAGAAAGCCTCTGGTGCTTTTCTGGCTCCCATGATCTGGAGGTGACTGGTGTGTTTACTGGTGTGAGCTCAGCAGGACGTGCCCATCCATTCCAGATTTTTCAGGGCCATTTGGCAGCAGCCTGGAGAAGGGCACTGGGCTTCTTCTGCCCTGGGGGTGGCACGCTGATCCAAGATGCCCTCGGAAAAAAGCAGGGGCTGCTGCTGTGCTGAGGGCCTGGCTCATTGTCCCTGTGCACAGAGCCTCCTTTGTGGAGATGCTGGAGAAATGGCATCTGGGGAAGAAAATGGCCTGTGCTGTTATTTGAGCTGATCTTGCTTGATTTAGAGAGCTCCTCAGGCTGTGCAGAAGCTGAGGATGGAATGGTGGTAGGGAAGAAGCTCCAGGGAACAGATACCCATGGCGAACTGGCATTCCTTTGCACTCCAGGCTGTTTTGGGGCTGAAATTCAAATTAGGTGAACTGCCTGGTGTTCCTCCTTTCTGTGGGGACAGGCTGTCCTCTTCCTATCCCATTGTGGTTCCTGAGGGGATGCAGAGACCTGACAGAATGGGTGTGGGATGTGTATTTCTTTTTCATAGAAACCCAAAATGGTTTGGGCTGGAAGAGACCTTAAAGATGATCCCATTCCACCCCCTACCATGGGCAGGGACATCTTTTACTATCCCAGGGTGCTCCAAGCCCTGTCCAGCCTGGCCTTGAACACTGCCAGGGATCCAGGGGCAGCCACAGCTGCTCTGGGCACTCTGTGCCAGGGCCTCCCCACCCTCACAGCCAGGAATTCCTTCCTAATATCCCACCTAACCCTGCCCTCTGGCACTGGGAAGTAATTCTGTCTTTCCTGTCAGTCCATGCTCTTGTCCAAAGTCCTTCTCCAGCTTTCTTGTAGACTCCTTTTGGGTGCTATTTCCACCTGGAACATCAAAATGTGTAATGCCTTTAGTTTGGGAGCATCTCTTCCTTTCTCCTTCAGCTTTTACCAGAATGAGTCCTTTCCTGGCAATCTGGAGTTCACTGTCCATCAGATCAGAATTCCTCAGATCCATTCCCAATCTTTCTTCAGTAGCTCAGATATCCAGCCTAGGATGCTTCTTTGGAATTACTCCTGTGCTGCCAGCTGGACATCTGCTTGAATAATACCATCTTTCCCAAGAGTCTGCCACTTCCAGCTTTTCCCCAGTTTTTTGTCAGGAGTGTGGTACATGGAAATGGAAATACATGGAAGGGCTCAGCCTGGAGCAAAGGGGGATCAGGGGGGACTTTGTGGCTCTGCACAACTCCCTGACTGGAGAGGAGAGAGCTGTGTGGGGTTGGGCTCTGCTCCCAGGGAACAAGGGACAAGAAGAAATAACCTCACATTGTACCAGGAAAAGTTTAGATTGGATATTAAGGAAAATTTATTTGTGAAAATGGTTCTCAGGTGTTGGAAGGGGCTGCTTGGGGAGATTTGGAGTCCCCATCCATGGAGCTATCCAAGGAATGCCTGGATGTGGCACTCGGAGCTCTGGGCTGGTGACAAGGCAGGGAGCAGGCACAGGTCAGACCTGATGGTCTTGGAGGTCTTCACCAATCCCAGAGATTCTGTGAAGTGGAGCCACAACAGCCTTCATCTTCCAGGCTTCATCCACCTTCTTGAGCTCTTGGCACCCCTGGTTCTGCTGGGAATCAGCAGTTGGCACAGGGATGAGTGAGGAACTCTGGCATGGTGGGACTGATGGCATGGCCAGAGCCCTTCACCTGGCTGGGTTTCTCTAAGTGCTCCCTGTGCTGAGATGACATCAGCCCCTTGCTGCTCTGATAGGAATGGGAGATGGTTGTTTTTCCTGCTCTGGATCCTGGGGAAAACTGGAGAAGTCTCCATCCTTCATTGCACTTTCACCTTCCTTGTGCAGCAGACTCCTGGCAGTGCCCTCTGCCTTGGAGGGACAGCTGGTGAGGGGTCACTGAAACTCCAACCTGCTCCATCCCAGAGCTGATGATTCCCATGTTTCCCAGATGAACAGGTGGCCATGCTGGGTTGCAGCCTGTGTTCATGCAAAGTTGCAGCCTGTGTTCATGATGGCACAGAATTATCCCAGTATCAACAAGGATGGTGAGAGATTCTCGTGGATAGGTCCAGCTTTTCCTCTGCAGGTTGGAGAGGTGGTTTTCACACTTGCTACGAGGTGTGATCCCAAAATAGTCTGTGCTGTGCTCCCATTATCTCATGTGGTGAGAGCAGAGATCTGTCTGGGGATGTCCCTGCAGCTGAGCTGTGGTGGGGCAGGGCATGACTGTGTCTTGTGTCTGCAGAGCCCACACTCTTGTTGTCTTTATGAAGCAAAAAAAAATTTATTCCAGTGGACAATGGCAAGTTCCTGGCTCTCCAGGATCTTTCAGCTCTGTAGAGTTCAGCCTGAGTGCCTCACTGTTAGGGTTAAAATCCTGCTTTTTGCAGCTGCTGAAAGTGCTCCTTGGATTCACCTGTGGGATCTGTGATGTGTCACTTATCTTCCCTTGGAAGCTGTGACAACTCCAGTGCACCTTCTGAGGGTGAGTGTGTGTTTTAAACACACCCTCAGCAAGTTCACTCTCTGGGCTGTGATGTGAGCAAGGAAATCACTTTTATGGCATAAAACCACTCATCACAAATCCAAAAGCCTCTGACATCGTGTGGGTCTTTGGGATCTTATCTCAGCCTCCCCTTGTGGCTGATGTGGAGTGCTCAAGGGATCCATGGCTCTGGAAAAGCATGTGAATATTCCAAACTGCTGTAAAAGACTTGCTTAGGAGCAAACATTCCCAGTCCTGCTGCTCTGGGCTGCTGAGACCTCTGCTCCCTGTTTCCATGGTTSACTTCTGGAGCTGGGCTCAGCTCAGATCTGCTGTTCAGTTTGCAGGGATTGCTGCTCACAGCTTGGCCTGATGCAGCTGCTGAAGCACAGGGGTCTGTTTTGCCTCTTTTTCTGAAGAACAGGATTGCTCCTGAGCTCTCTGTGCTGGATTTCTCACAGCAGAACCCTCAGCTTTGGCTGTCCTTGGGCTCTGAGAGCAGCAGAGCCCCGTGCAGGAGGCTCAGAGCTCATCTCAAGGCTAAGAACCCAGAAACACCCTGTGCACACTGCTGGTGGCACCTCCTGACCCAGTCCCTGGGAAGGAAAGGCAGCCTTCAGATAACTTATCAGTCTTAATAACTAAAACCACCAAAACAGTGGTGTCTGTTCCCTCCCTGAAGTTATAGGAATAACTACCCAGGGGCTAATAAAAGTGTGAGGCTGGAGCTGTGGTCTCCCTCTGCTTTCCATGGCAGCAGGCCAAGCGTGAGGCTCAAATTGCTGTTGCACTCTTAACCCTGACTCAGCTTTGTGTGCTTTAATCCCTGGGGCTGCAGGGGAGGCTTTGGGGAGAGAGTCCTGCCCGAAACAGCATCTTCCTGTGAGCCAGGGGTGCTTCCCTGCTCGGCTGAGGGGCTGATCTCTGCTGAGAACACAACATTCCCAGCTGGAATATGAGCCAGGGACTCTGCAGTGCTGTTCAGAGGCTGAAGTTACAGACAGCTCTTCTGGGAGTCACAGACTCCTCGGATGGATTTCCAGGCTGCTGGAAATGGGTGCTGAACATGCTGGATGTCACTGATGCCTGTTTTGACAGGACAAGAGGAAATAGCCTCAAGTTGTGCCAGGGAATATTTAGACTGGATGTGAGGGAAAAAATCCTTCACTGGAAGAGTGGTCAGGCGTTGGAACAGTCTGTTCAGGGCAGTGGTGGAGTCTCCATCCCTGGAAGTGTTTAAAAAACACAAGGATATGGCACTTCAGGGCATGGTTTAGTGGTGAATGTTGCAGTGCTGGATTAATGGTTGGGCTGCATGACCTTGGAGGGCTTTTCCAGCCTCAGCGATTCAGTGATTCCATGACACTCCCAAAGTGCCTGAATGTCACCTACAGGCAAAAAAAAAGAGGATTCAGGGATATTTCTGGTTTGGAGTCACCACATGGTCCTTCCAAGGACTGTTTTCCTGTTACTCAGATGAATTTTAGGGCTCAGAGTGGGTTGTGCCACACTCCTGTAGTTCTGTGGGCCAGGACAATGGGACAGAGAACATTCCTGAGGCTGGATACCTCCCTCTGCTGAAGAACTGTGTCATTCCCCACTAAGTGCTGCTTGAGCTCTTCCTCCCTCAGCCTTGGGAAGAGGAGCCCGGCAGTGGAAGTGGAAGAGAATTCTCTTCTTGGAACTGAATCACTGAAGCTGTCCAGTGTCCTTTGAAATGCTTGGAACCACCACAGTGGCTCAGGCAACGCTCAGATCCTGAAATGTCTCTGGAAATCCCGTTGGCAGCAGCCTGATTCCTGAAACTCGTGTGCCATTTCCACCTCCGTGCTGACTTGGGAGCAGGAGCCAAGGAATCCCACCAGGATAAAAGCTGACTAAGGCTGCCTGGGAGGAGATGAGTGATCCTTCACTGCAGCCAGTCTGGGAGCTGACAGGGAAAGCTCCTTGTGGGAAATGGGAAACTGAACCTCTACACGTGTGCAGTGATCTCTCAAATGCAGGTGGGATCTGCCTCTCTGCCTCTTCCCAAGTTCCTTCAAAGTCTCTAACCAGGAGCTTTGCCTGTGGCTGAATGTGACCCCTGAGTGTCTGCACCTTCCTAAACTGCCCCTACTTCTCTAACACGGAAATCCAGCATGGTCGAGGTCCTAAAATATGCAGCCCTGAAACTGGGAAAAGGAGATGTATTTTTTAAGGTCTTCAATGACTTTTAAATGCTAAACTCCCTTATTTTCTTGAAGCCTTTGAGGTGTGGTGTTAAAGTCCTTGTCACATGTGGGGTATTCAATAAGTTTATGGTTATTGGGTACCTGTATTTGGGCTGGGCTTTTATGAGATAAAAACTGCCAGTCTTTTGGGTCCAGGGCAAGACTTGGTGCTAATAAATAATCCAAAGTCCTTGGAGATGTCCAGCTCTGGTTGCCCTGTTTATCTCTCGACTAAGCTGAAAGGAAACCGTAGGTCATGTAAAGTAACCCTGTGCAAATCTTTCCTCCAGGTCATATTCAAAGTGAAATGTGCAGCTGAATTCAACAAGTACAAGTAAGTGCTGCTGTGCTGGGAATGGGAGGGTCAGCCCCAAAGGCTGAACAGAACCCTAATTCCATACCTGTGCTCTGTGAAAAGAGCAGAGGATGAATCTTGGAGCAGGGCTGGGAGCTTCAGGGGTGCCAGGGGAGCTGAAGAATCCCAGTTGTCCTGGATGAACTCTTAGGGTCACTCTGAGCTGTCCCAGCCCAGGAAAGCTCAGCAGAACAAGGCTTGAGGAATGGGTGAGACCCAGATTTGTGCAGGCAGGTGCTTCCCAGGGAAACCCACAGTGGCAAACATGAGCTCCGGTGGCTCTGGATAAAGGAGTTGCAGTGGTTGTGATGACTCATGGCTTATTGACTGGAGTTAATGCAGAGCTGGAGCAACACTTAAAATCTGCAAGATAAGAACCTGACTGTCAGAAGATGAGTCTTGTAACTCATGACTGCTTACGCTGCTCATGTGTTCTGAGAGCAGCTCCAACAAATCCTCTGCAGCCTTGGGCTGCCGATACAACCCCTGAAATTTGCTGGAATGCCTGAGCTTCCCGGCAAGCAGAGCACTGGGAGGGTCTGCTGAGACAGGAGGGAGGTGCACAATCAACCTGGCCTTGTCTCACTGACCATTTTTCCCTTCACCATCTCTCCAGGGTCCTGTTGTACCTGGGCTCCATCCTCACCAGCCTGCTGTTCTTAGTTGTGAATTTAACCTGTGCAATGCTGATCCACGGCGAGGTCCCGGAGAAGCAGCTGAGGTGGACGGTCCTTGCCCGTGCCCTGGTCAACGACAGCCTCTTCATCCTCTGTGCCATCTCCCTGGCCTGCTGCATGTGCAAACTGGGAAAGATGTCTTCAGCCAATGTCTACCTCGAGTCCAAGGTGGGTGAATACCTTGGGAACTCCCACTGGGATTGCTCAGCCCTCACCCTGGCTGCTGAGCTGCTCTTGCTCAAATTCTCCTGGCAACTCTTGGATTCCTCCCTCCTCAAAGTGTATGCTCCTGCTGTGGGAATAAAGTTTCCTACATGTTTTAGGGGAGTTCTTTATCTGCAGCTTTGGCATAACAGATTTATGAACCGCTTCTGCTTTTCAATCTTAGAAAATCTCAGCTTTGCCTTTAATACAAGGTTCTCTTAGGAGCAGCAGGTGAAGTTTCTGCAGTGTGGTGTTACCTGTGGCAGGTGTGTCATGATTCCCTGCAAAGGGGATCCCCCAGAAATCCACTTTAACTGGGCTCTGCTTGGACAGGACGAGATATCCTGGATGAGATGGGATGGGAAGTTGCCATAGGTCCTGCCCCAAAGCAGGACAGGTGAAGGTCTGAACACACACAGCTCTTTCCCAGCAGGTAGGGAAGTGGAAAAGCTACTAGCAGGGTGCCAGGAGGCTGCAGTCAGTGTCCACTTGAGTGCCTGCAAACATGTGAAGGGAAAAACAGAGTACCTGAGCACCACCAGTTGAAACTGAGGCTTTCTGTAGAGGATGTCTGACTCCTTCAGCAGCAGAGGGCATTGCTGTGTGGGCTGGGACTGGTGTCCTACCTGGCTCCTGTGACAGCTGTCCAGAGGCTGCAGGGAGCCAAGAGCAGAGAAGCTGCTCACTTCCTGCTGGCCTGAGCCTGCTCTCCAGCTCTGACTGGCCCTGGACACTCATTAACTCACCCAGTTCACCCAGTGCAGGAACTTCCTCCCCTCACATGCCCGAGGCTGCCCCTGGGCTGTGCACAGTGTGCTGCAGGGAGCCCTGCTCTCCTCTTGGATACTCCCCCTGATTGTCTGCTAAAGGTCTCTGCCTTCCTCTCCTGCCTTGGGGGCATCCCCTGATGCTGTGTGTGTGGAATTGCTGCAGGAACAGGGCAGGGATGGGCAGAAATGTTACACAAATCTTCCAGGAGGTTGTCCTGCCCCTTGAACTCAGCCATGCAGCAGAACTGGAGCCTGCTGCCTCCACACTGAAGGTGGGAGAGCCATGGGAAAGGCTGGAGTGCAGCCAGCTCCTGTCCCTGTGGTCTCTGTGAGATGGAGATTTGCTTCAGCAGCTTTGAACCTCATTATGGTGGCCTGAGCACCACGGGCTCTGCTTCCAGTGACAGCAGGATGTGTTCTGGGCTTTGGTGCTGTCATTTGTGTGCTGGCACCACTCTCCTGCTGGCTCTCAAGACACTGTCCTGAGCTCTAAATCCAGGGAAATGGAGCTGGCAGAGTTGGGAGTTCCACTGTGGCGTGAGCTTTCCCAGCAGATTCTCTGCTAAAACACAAAAAGGCAGCTCAGCACAAAGGTGCTGAGGGGTTTTTGCCCTCTCATTGTCTTGGTGTTTCTCAGCAGCCATTAAAGGGCTTCATGGATGGATTTAGAAAAGCCTGGTTTATTACACAATCCCAGACTGGTTTGGGTTGGAAGGGATCTTAAATCCCATCCAGTTCCAACCCCCTGCCACTTTTAACTAGATCAGGGTGCTCTAAACCCTGTCCAACCTGATCTGAAACATTTCCAGGGATGGGGCAGCCACAGCTTCTCTGGGAAACCTCTGTCAGGACCTGTGGCAGTTTGAATCCATTCCCCTTGTCCTGTCCCTCCAGGCCCTTGTGAATGGTCTCTCTCCCTTTCCCATGGGCTCCCTGCAGGTGCTGGGGTTCAGGCATTGGGTCTCTCTGCCCACCCCAAATATTTGGGGTTCTTCCCTAGACAGTTGTGTGCAGTGTTGGGGTGCTGAGCTGCTGCCAGTGGAAGGGCAGGGTGCACATCTCTGCAGTCTGATGGGGGTGAAGCAGCAAGGTGATTTTCCTGGTGGTTTGTTGTTGACCTCATGGAGATTCCCAGAGGAAGGCAGAGGCTGGAACAGCATCTCCCTGGATTTGGGAGCTCCCCAGTTCAGAGCTGGCTGACGAGATCCTGTGAGTGACACTCTGGTGCCTCAGATCCTTCCCTGCCCCCAGGCAGCTCTGGCTGTGTGGCTCCTGCAATGAACTCATCACATGAGAAAGCTCTTACCCAGCTCTGAATATTTTAGCAACAACATACAAATGTTCTGGGTCACTCTTTCCTGCACAGCTGCTCGTGCATTTAAGGGAATGGGGAAGAACATCACACAGCTCTGTATTAAAACTCCTTTTATTCCTTCCTGTCCTAGGGAACATCTGTCTGCCAGGCCATTCTGGTGGGATCTGTAGTGGCCCTCCTGTATTCCTCAAGGGCTTGCTATAACCTGGTAGCTGTGGCCATATCTCCAGACAATGTTCCTGGTCCTTTTAACTATGGCTGGGACAACCTTTCCGACAAGGTGAGTGTGTGACCCCCAAAACAGAGCCAGGGAAGAGAAATGGGGTCACTGCTCATCCTGTGAGGGTGAAATGGGGGCTCTGGGGGAGTCTGGGTAGCTGAACCCCCACATGAGCTGCCTTTCTGCATCAGAAGCCTTTCTTTCTCTCTGCACCCAGCAAAGCTGAGTCTTCCTGTCTCCAGCCACGTCTTCAGGAAGGATTCCCTGTTGTGCTCTTCCCTTTCAGCCTGCCAACTCTTCTTTTGAGGGAGAGGAGGGACAACTCAACTAGAGCAGAAAAGCAATGCTTAATCAGGCATGGCTGTGTGTGAGGGAGAGTCACTGGTGTGGGCAGTGAGCTCCCCGTGCCCTGGTAGCACACTCTGAGCAGAGCCAGCTCATCCAAACCAGCAGGTGAAGGTCACTGGGCTGCTCTAGGGATTCTTGCCTTTGAAGGGTTTCTCTGCACTTTGGGATCTCTGAGGATGCCTGGGATGACTGAAACCCCTCTGCCTTTTGCCCACAGGTGCACGTGGAGGTGAGCAGTGAGGAGTATGTGGTGTTTGGAGTGGTCCTGTTCCTCTGGGAGCTGGTGCCAACCACTTTTGTGGTGCTGTTCTTCCGCGCTCAGAGACTCAGTCAGAACCTGGTAGGCCTGAGCGGGTGTCCCTGTGCTGGGAGGAGCCCCTGGGATGATTTTTGGGAATGTTTTGCTTCTGGCCTGACTCCTTTCTCCTTGGCAGGCTCCAGCAGGGATGGTCAACAGCCACAGTTACAGCTCCAGGGCCTATTTCTTCGACAATCCCAGGCGCTACGACAGCGACGATGACTTGTCACGGCTCGGGGCCAGGGAAGGAGGGTGAGTGAAAGTTGTGAGTGTTGCTGCTCTTGCTTCTATACAGGCTTTTCCTGCTCCTAGGAAAAATTGTCATGGAAGAGACAGCTTGGGTAAGGTGGATGGAGCAGGGAGGCTCTGACAGAGCTTGAGTTCTCTTCTGCAGCTCACAAGGAGCTGTGTTTGTTGGACAGAAGTGACCAGCTCAGAGAGGTTGATGTGGATGATGCTCTCAGGCAGTGACTGGAGAAGGGGGCCTCACCCAGGAGGGCTGGGATCCGTTTTAGAGGGCTCTGAAATGATCTCCAGAGGGGCTTCTCCACTGGTGAAGTCCTGAGCGGGAGCTGGGACAAAACTCTGCAGGAACTTCTGATCTGGGGGAGAACAGTCAGGTATCCCAGCAAAACTCTGCAGAGCAACCAGGCAGCCCTGTCCTCATGGAATCATGGAATGGTTTGGGCTGGAAGGAACCTTAAAGACCATTCTGTGCCACCCCCTGGGCATGCACACCTTACACTGGACCAGGTTGCTCCAAGCCCCTTCCAGGCTGCCTTGGAACATTTCCCTTCCACTTCCCAGTCCTTTACTCACAGCACAGGGGTGCAGTGAGGTGTTCAGAGGTTCTGTCCCCTTGAGCAGCATTGTGGGACCTGATGTTCTTGTCCCTGTGTCATCAAAACCAAGTTCCTTGGTGCCTTCACCACCCTGAGAGTGCTGGCAGCACAAACCTGGAGGAGCCAAATTACTCATCTCTAAGGGTCCATGTCTGTGTTTTCTGTCTCTGCCACAGCTCAGCCACCCCTCAGTCTGTGTTTTCTGTCTCTCGTGCAGCTCAGCACCCCTCAGTCTGTGTTTTCTGTCTCTCCTGCAGCTCAGCCACCCCTCAGTCTGTGTTTTCTGTCTCTCCTGCAGCTCAGCCACCCCTCAGTCTGTGTTTTTTGTCTGCTGCAGCTCAGCACCCCTCAGTCTGTGTTTTCTGTCTCTCCTGCAGCTCAGCACCCCTCAGTCTGTGTTTTCTGTATCTCCTGCAGTTCAGCCAACCCTTGGTCTGTTTTTTGTCTCTCCTGCAGCTCAGCACCCCTCAGTCTGTGTTTTTGTCTCTCGTGCAGCTCAGCACCCCTCAGTCTGTGTTTTCTGTCTCTCCTGCAGCTCGGCCACCCCTCAGTCTGTGTTTTCTGTCTCTCCTGCAGCTCAGCACCCCTCAGTCTGTGTTTTCTGTCTCTCCTGCAGCTCAGCACCCTCAGTCTGTGTTTTCTGTCTCTCCTGCAGCTCAGCACCCCTCAGTCTGTGTTTTCTGTCCCTTGTGCAGCTCAGCACCCCTCAGTCTGTGTTTTCTGTATCTCCTGCAGTTCAGCCAACCCTTGGTCTGTTTTCTGTCTCTCCTGCAGCTCAGCACCCCTCAGTCTGTGTTTTCTGTCTCTCCTGCAGCTCAGCACCCCTCAGTCTGTGTTTTCTGTCCCTTGTGCAGCTTGGCCACCCCTCAGTGCTCGGGCTGCTACGGTTCCCTGGCCGGGACGGACGGTGGGAGCACCGCGGACAGCGCGCCCTTGCTCTGCGCCGCCGGCGGCTCCGAGACCAACCAGCACCACCAGAGCTCCCACCCTGCCCCGCAGAACTGAGGAGGCTCCCTCTGTTCCCAGAGTGGCACTCGTGTATAGGATTGTAACCTGGTTTTCCTCTCTTCCTCCTCTCCCCCGAAGCATCCAACTCATGACACAAACATTCCACTACCTGCCGCAGCTGCAGGACTGAGCCCAGGGCTGCAGGCGGTTCAGTCAGAGAACTGTGACTTTAAGGTACCATGTAGCAAAGTGAAGCTGAACTCTCTGGAAGCTTTTTTTTTTTTTTCCCTTGGTCTGGTCTTCAAGATGTTGGCAGCTAAATGCACCAGAGCTTCCTCACTAGAAAAGAAACATCAAATGCGTATTTGCACTTTTATCTGCACACTTGGAAGGAACGAATCTCTCTCGGGCTGTGCTGGGCCCGAGACTGTTCTAGTTACTCTTTAAATTGCACATCCAGAGCTGGGAGAGGCACTGTCTTCCTGCAAAGACGTGTTCCCTGAAGGACTCTGCATCCTGCCTGCCTCCCTGGGAGCGGGGAGCTCTGCCCGGGCGGGGTGCTCGAGTTTACTGTGCCATATTCCCACCTGGCAGGGCTGGCTGAGGCCTCGGGGGTTTGCTCTGCCTGCTGCTGCCCCGTCCTTCCTGGGCCCGTGGCTCGGAGCTGAGCGAGGTCAGTGTCCCTGCTGGCCTTGTCACCACCCCGCTGGCCCGTGGCAGAGGGACAGGGCTGGCTTTTCCCTGCAGGGAGAGGCTCAGCAGGAGAGTGTGTGCAGGAATGTGTGTGAATCGGGGCTGCTGCACCTGCTGGGTGCTGTGAGCTCTGCTCCCCGCTCCTTGCCCGCAGTGGGGCTCCCCCCGTCCCCCTCAGTATTAAATTGCATTTAGCAGATAACCAAGAGTTTTAACCTGAAGTGAATGTGAACTGCTGGGTCCCCACTGAGGTGCAGGGGGTGTGTGGCTGCCTGTGGAACGTTGCTGTCGCAGAGGGAAGGGGCAGAAAGCACAGGGATCTGATCCTTGGGCTCCTTGCTTTGTCCCAGAGCTGCGGGGTGCACAGGATTGGAGCGCTGGGTCTGGCTGGGAGAGCTCCCTCTGCCTTTCCTTAACCAAAATAGCCGAGTTTGACCTGGCCTGGGCTCCTGAGATGAGGCTTGGTGTTATTCCTGGCTTGTCCCTGAGCCAGCTGTGGGGATGAGCGGAGCAGCTTTGGATGAAGGCCCTGGTGCAGGGAGGGAGCTGCTCTGGCTGTGGGGCCAATCCACCCTGGGACTGCTTTTCCCTGCCTTGTGTTGCTCCAGCCCCAGTGTGACCCTGGGGACAGGGACAATGGCCTGGGAGCTGCAGTGACCCCCGGCCTCTCCTCACCCCTGGAGCTTGTGCTGAGCTCGGTGTCACTCYTCCCACCCACCCAGAACCATCCCTGTGCGTGGCCTGTGCTCTCCCTGCTCCCCTCCTTCACTCGTGCTGGCCCCAGAAAGCAGCGAGTCCTGCTTCTTTTTTGGAGAAGGCAAAGATGGCAACTGTCAGCACATCCCTTGCTGAGTCCCTGACCCAGAGCTCCACCCCGGCTGCTCCCCTGACTCCTGGCAGGAACAGGCTGCTCCATCTCGATCCCTGCTTGGCTTATGGCAAAGCTGGTGAAGGGCCAGGCACTGTCACCCTTCCTTCTGCTCCCGTAAGTCTCCAAAGACAGTAAGTGACACTCGTGGCCCCTGTTCTTGCTTAAATTCCAAAGCACTAGGAGCACTTTAAGTTTTTCTTTGGAGGGAAAGGAGTGTAGTGCAAAATTAAATAATAATAATTTTAAAAAATTACAAAATCCAAGGGCTACAGGCTCGTTGTTCCTATTGCACTGAAGCACACACCCACACTACGATCTTCCTGGATTTGGGATGGCAGGTCAGGGCAGGAGCCTCGTTGCTGATGGACCCCTGAGCGACTGGCCAAGCGTTTGGGTTTTACTCCTTTGTCCGGTGGATTCCGAACTGACCGCTCCTCCCGGGGCGGGTCCCGTGTTTTACTGAAGTAATTTATAGCTGAGACGTTAAAATGACTTTTTTAATGCATAGTTGCCTTTCATTAAACTTTCTTTTGGGTTTGTTTTGGTTTTATTTTTATTTTCGGTATGGTTTAACAGTGTTCTGGCTTTGCAGGCGGGCAGCAGCTGCTGCCCCGGGAGCTGTGGCCAATGAATGTACCTATTTGTTCTTCACTAAACTGTAACCAAGCACTACTCTGTTGAAATAAATTTAAACAAAAAAAAAAAAGGAACTTTCTGTGCTGGGTTGCTGAGGGCTGTGCTGGGATGGCTCCCAGGGTGACCCAGCCAGCTCCAGGTGTGGCCCTGTGGTCCCCTGTGCCCTGCCAGGACCTGCACTGGCACATGCGGCTGGGAGCTCTGAGGGCTGAGCTGGGGGTGGCACAGGGGCCTTTATCCTCTGATTTTTCTCTGGCTGCAGCCCTGAATGCTGTGTCCCACGGGAATGTTTGGAGCTGTGCCAGGGTGGGTCAGGTTGGATTTGGGAAAGTCGAGAGGTGCTGGCACTGCCCAGGCTCCCCAGGGAATGGTCCCGGCCCCGAGGCTGCCAGAGCTCCAGGAGTGTTTGTGGATGCACAGGGGGATTGTTGGGGGTCTGGGCAGGGACAGGTGGGATCCATGATCCTGTGGGTCCCTACAGCTCAGGATATTCCAAAATCCCATGTCCCTGTCTTGGGAGGTACAAAGTGCTCACCCAGCTCCCAGGGCTGCTCAGGGGGACCTCACCCGGGCTGTGCTTTGTCCTTTCCAGGACTGGATCCCCCCAGAGCTCCACAGGGGCTGAATCCCCAGCTCCACACCTGGAGCTTCCTTTTTTCCTTTTTGTCCAGGTTTATCCCCACCCACAGCCCTGAGCCAAAGAGCAGCAGCTCTGCCGCATTTTAGGGTGGAAAGCAGAGGGGTTTGCACACAGATCCAGTCTTGAGGGTTGTTTTCCAGTAGCACAGCCTGGCTTTTGTCCCTGCTGGATGTTGGATGGTGCAATCAGAGCTGGCTCCATCCCTGTGGGACCCTGCTGGAATCAGGAAGGGGGATCTGTGGGGGATCATGGGTTGTGCCCACCCCAGGAGGGACCCTCAGCCCTGTCCCACTCCTTGTCCTTGGAGCAGCACAATTCCCCTGTGCCTCATCCGTGCCCTCTCCAGGAGCAGCAGCCCCGAGCCTGGCTCATCCTTTCCCATTTTAGCCCTTCCTCCAGGGAGCAGATCCCAAAAGAGGCCAAAGCCACTTGCACAGGCTGGGAGGGGCAGAAGGGCCAGGAGAAGGCTGGAATTGGGGTCCTGGCAGCAGCTGCTGGTCCATGGACTGTCAGGTACAGCTGATGGACATTCCACATTTCCTAAATGAGGAATGGCAGCCTCCAGGTGCCACATGGAAAGCTGTGGGGTTCCTCCAGCACGATCCTTCCTGGTGCATCTTCCCAAACCTTCAGAGCATGCAAGGATCACCAGGAACTGCCTGATCCCATAAAAATGTTTCCTGAAGAAGAGCAATTCACCTTGGGAAGCAGCACCTCCTATAATCACTTGGAGTTGTTTTTTATGCAGCAGGAGGTTGGTGCAGACACGTTGTGAGTGTGGAATCACGGAGCAGACAAAGAATTTCCCCCAAATTTATTCAATGGCACGTTCTTGCCCTCCCTCCAGCTACTGAAGGCAAAGCCACGGGGCTGATCCACCCAAACAGCACAGCAACATTTCAAAGAGTTATTCCAAATGATCTTCCAATATATAAAATAAAATTTACATATAGTCCTCATTTTTATACCAAAAAAAATAGCTTTTTTTTCCTTGTAGAAAATATCTCCTCAGCAGGTTACAGACAATCATCTGGGAACAGAAAGCCCAGCAAGTGGTTTCCATGGTTCAAGTCAGAGTGTGACAGAATGATGGTGTTTGTCCACAAGTCCTCTCTCTCCACTGAATTCACCGCATGTTTTGTAAGATATTCCTAAAGTTTTCCAGTTCTTTCACGCTGGTTGAAACCCTGGGTGCAAGGAAAAAGCAAAAGGAAATGTTACAGCAACATCCTGGTTGTGAATTATTTAAAATCTGGGAGAAAGGGGCTGTATCAAGAAAGATTCAAGCAGCTCTCGAGAAGAGAGGATTTGGAATTCCAGTTAAATTAGGTTGAGGTTACAGCCAGGCCCTTCACTAATTCCCCTGCTTCTTTTTAAAGCAAACACTGGGAATCACAGTGGAACAGGATGTTAAGGAATTCATCCTTGGAAAAACCTGTTTGCCAGAAACTCAGGGTCTCTGAGCATCACAAAGAGCTGTGGATAACCAGTGTCCTGAAATCCCCTCCTAAAGGCCTCATTATCCTCCTTTTCTGACAAAAACTCCTCATCCAGAGAGGCTGGACTGAGGATTCCGTTAATGCAATCATGATCTGGGAGTGAACTGGTGGAAGGGAACAACCTGAAGGAAAGGCCTAAAAAAACATCCTTGCCTCTGACAATGTGCTTTGAGGACAGTCACACAGTCCCTAAAAAATTAATAATTTCTTGTATCTTGCATAAATGCTTCCTTGAATTCCTCACAGAAATGTAGAGTATAAAGAATATTTTAAATTATTCCAAGTGTTGCACTTTGCATCAACAGCACCTGATATCAGTAGAGCAAGAGTTACCACCAAAACTGGGAAGACCTGAGTGAAATGAGAGCTGAAATTGGATGTAACAGCAGACTGTGTAAAAAGAGAAAAGTCTCAACCTCACCTTCCAAAGGCATTAAATAAGGCCACGATTTCTTGTCTGGTCAGCTGGAAGCCATAGGAAGGGCCACTCTCGGGAATCCTTTCGATGAGGTTCTCTGAGAAGAGGATCTTGAGTGCTGTGCCCAAGCCCTGGGTCTGTGCAGGGATCACACAGGGTCAGTGAACAGCAACTCCAACTCCCCTCCTGGGCAACATCGTTTAACAGGGCAAGAGGATTTCATTTCACCCAGGCTCTTGGGTTAAAGGAAACTTTATCCCAGTTCCCACAAGCTGAGCAAACTGGAATCAGCTGCTGTCCCAGGACCAAACCCACACCTGACACATCTCACCTGCAGCTTCCCCCACAGCCGACACTTGAAGCAGCCAACACAGTCCATAATCTTGGAAATATTCTTAAAGTGCAGCCTAAATTCCTCCTGGGGGAAAAAAAAACATTCATGTGGGTCATGGTTCTGCATTAATTAGGACTCCTTCCAGGTATTAATCCAAATTAATCCTGGAATTTAGTGGGGTTTAGGTAGGGAAAAGCCTACTGCAGTGGGGTTTTTGGCAGCAATTACCTTTAGTTTAGCAGCTTCCTTTTTGTTCCCTGCAAAGAAGGAGTTTTCATCGAAATGCAGCGGGAAGGACCTGGAAGGGGATGAAGAGAGTTTTGATTTGTGCCCAGGTTGGTTGTGTGGCTGCAGGCAGGGGTGGGCAGAAACAGAGGTGCGAGCCACTGGACATCTCCAGAGGTGTTTGAATCTTACATCCAACCAAGAATGGAAGAGATGATTTAAGGCTCCTTCCAATCCAAACCACCTGGGATTCTATTATCTCCTCCAATTTGAGCTGGCATCTCACCTCGGAGACATTTTCAGCAATTGCTTGATGGTTTTTAAGCAATTTCAGTCTGTTTTTGACAGACAGAAGCACAGGAGGATGACAAGATAAATCAAACATGGATCACTTTAGGAGACACCCTTTTCTGTCTGGTTCCAACATCTTCCATTCCTTTTACTCCAAACTCCATCCAACAGCCCAAATCTCTGTTACCAAGATATTTAGGATGTTTTTCTAGTCACAAACACGAAGCCAGGCCTGGTATCCCACAGATGACTCACACAGGTAGCCAATTTTAGGGCTGACACGTAGGCAGTTATTAAATTCAATTCTAAATCCAAAAGGCAGCCGAGGCTATTAAACTGTGGGACTAATTACCCCAATTCTGCAATTTGCATACAGATATCCATGCTCTCCCAGCACTACTGGTACTATGTCCCTACTCATTGCAAGGGAGCTGGGCTGGATGACCCTAAAAATGTTTTTCCAACCCAAACCATGCCACGTTTCTATGATTCTACTGCACCAATCACTCCAGGAAGGAACCCAGAACCTTTCTAGGAGCTTTATGTGACAGCACACTCAGAGCTGCTGCCAGAGCCACTGTCCCCAGGTACTGAGTGCAATTACTTGGCCAGATGGAGGATTTCCAGCAGCAGGTGTTTCATTTCGGTGTCCTGGCTCTTATTCCCGGTGTACAGCTGGAAACCCGGGCGCTCAAAGAAGGGCAGCACTTTGGAGAGAGCCCTCAGCTCAATCAGGTAAGGAAATAAAGGTTCTTGAGTCTCCTGGGCCCTTCTCCTCTGGTGAGGACTTCATCAAACCTCTGCTGGAACTCGGTGACGTTGGGGCCCCATTTTTTCTCTGACCACGTGTCTGAGACAGAAAAAAACCCCAAAGGCGTGAGGTGCTTGGGTTTAGTTCTGGTTCATCTCCTCCCTTCAGGGAAGTGGTGAAATGTGGTTCCAGCCAGGGAGATCCCAGCTTTCCGAGCCCAAAGAAGGTGAAAAAACCTCCAAGATCATTGAGTCCAACCTTCAAGTGCCACATCCAGTAATTCCTTCCACCACCACCCTGGGCACCCCCTTCCAATGCCTGGAAAACCCTTCCAGTGAAAAAATTTTGCCTGAAAACTGTTCAAGGGAGGCAGGATTTTAACTGAACTCAGCCCCCAGCAAACACAAAACTCCTGCAGACTTTTCTCAAATAATTCCTGAGTCTTCCTCATGAACAGGGACATCTTAAGAGAATTCCTGATGATATGAGAAAGCAAGAGAGGACAGCACCTCTGGAGTGGAGGAGACTGGCCTCGATTTTCCATTTTTTTCAAGCCCACAAAGGATATTTCTGTTGCTCATCCTACCCTGTATTTAAGATTATTATATAAAATACGTAGTGAAAAATATAAAACTCACATCAAGCTGATGCTGCAGCCCCAACTCATCTCTTGCCTCTGATGTTTCCCACACTATCCCATCTCCCGACATGGCCAAACTCACATCAAGGTGAGGCCCACGTGGGCTGTAAAAACTTCAATGAAATTATATTTAGTGTAGTCTAAATGACCAAATTCCCACAGTTTCATATTGATTTTCAAGCCCAGGGTTGAAAATGGCATTTCCCAGACAGATGCTTATGGACCAAAGCTTGAAAAGGAAATTGGAAATGGAAGTGGAAATGAAATGGAAGTGGAAGTGGAAATTGAAATGGAAGTGGAAATTGAAATGGAAATGGAAGTGGAAATTGAAATGGAAGTGGAAAGGGAACTGGAAATGGAAATGGAAAAAGAAATGGCCTGTGGATCAATGGCCTTGGGAAGCCCAGCCAAGCATTTCCCGGCCTAGATAAGGTTGTTGCTGAACTGACCATCATAAAACCAGGCTGGGAAGGGACAGCCTCGATCCACAGTCAGAAATTCCCTCCAAAAGAGGAAGGACACAAGGAATATGTGCTGGAAATCTTGGTGGAGAGCACAGCCCAGCCCCTTTCAGACCTGAGGCACGTGGCAGCTGCATCCCTAATCCTGTTACACAAGCTGGGTGCTGGGAAGAGCATGGAATAGGCCTGAATCCTGCTGGAACAGGCTCCAAGCAGCATTCAGCAGAGCCATGGAAGTGCCAGCTCTGGAAAGAGGCAGGAAAAGTGGCAGGAAGGCAGGAGGGAGCATTTACCTTGCAGCAGGTACCTGGCACTCAGGTGGATGTTGATGCTGGCGTGGAGACCCGAGATGAGCCTGTAGAAAGCTCGTTTCTCCACACACACCCCTGCAAAGCAAAGGGCAGATTCAGACTCTGGAAGCACCCACTGGATTTCAGCTCTCCTGGCTGTGAGGGAGGAATTTAACCCTACTGAGTGTGGCCACCAATCCCACCCCCTCCCTGGTTTTGTGTCCATCCCAGGAAGAGTGACTGAGTGAGACTGAGAATTACCTTTGAGCCACTTGTAAAATGTGTGCCCTGGAAAGGAAGGGAAACACATCAGTGAGGGTGCACAGCAAGCCTACTGCCCTGAATCTACCTCCCAGGCCGGCCCCAGTTTGCAGAAATTGGGAAAGGAGCATTAAAAGAGCATGAGAAGAGTTTTCCTGCCCACACCGGTGAGTGATGCTTCTCTAACACGGCGTGGCAGCAGCTCAAAACAGCACGTGGGCTTTCCCCAAGGGGCTGGGGGGGCAGAACAGTGCAGTGTTGGCAAAAACAAGGATCAGGGATTGCTTTCCTCTTTGAGCACAGTGGGGAGAGGGATATTTTTATAAAACAAACAAACCAACCAACCAAAAAACCACAGAGTGCGAGCTGGCGTGCAGAATCCCATAAGTCAGGGTTTCACTATCCCTGCTCTATGCTTGGAAGTGATCTGCAGTCAGGATTTGGGGATGGTTTAGGGACAAAAAGATGTCATGGAGAATGGAGAACTCCAGGGAACAGCCCTCCCCAGGGCCTGAGGGAGTTGGGACACTCAGCTCCTACAGCTTCCAGAGGCTGTTGGGATTTATGAGGCTGTTCAAAGCTTTCTCAGCAATCAGCACTGAAAAGAAACCCGGCACAAATCCTGTTCCCAAGGGCTTCCCACACTTCAGTGACTGCTTCAAACAGGACTTGGGCTCTTAAAAAAATGGATTTTTTAAGGCTTCAGATGAGGATGAAATGAGATAGGGAGCTCCCAGGGATCTCTGCACAGGGTCCTCTTCACTCTGCTGAGCAGGGAATGGCTGAGCTGTGCCAGGGTGGGTTTAGATTGGATTTCAGAAAGGTTCTTGTGTCCCAGAGGGTGCTGGCACTGCCCAGGCTCCCCAGGAATGGTCCAGCCCCGAGGCTGCCAGAGCTCCAGGAGCATTTGACAGTGCTGCCAGGGATGGACAAAGGGGATTGTTGGGGGGTCTGGGCAGAGTTGGACTCTGATCCTCATGATCCCACTCAGGATATTTTATAATTCCATAACTCTAATTTCTGATGAATAATTTTGCTCCCCAGGTGCATTACCTGATGGCACAGACTGTCACAGCATGATAAAGATGCCCCATTTGTTTCTGTTATCAGTAAAAACAAACAGTGCCACTCACCTCCGTCGTCTCCTGATGGGAAAAAGCACAAGGGGTGGAAGGAGAGGAAAAAAGAAGAAAAAATTAACAGAACCCAAATTAAACTGCAAAGCACCAGCACTGCTCTGTTCATCTGCTCTGACAACCTCCAGGGAGGTCTGGAAATGTTCTGAACACAGAAAACTCCAAGTGCAGCAGTGAGGACACCGGATGAGCAACGGTGCTGAGTAACCTGAACAATGCAGGAGGGATCAATATTTGCAAAGGAAGTAAAACCTGATATTTCCAGGGACGTTGCAATTCCCTTCAGCAGGAGAAGAGAAGAGAAGAGCAATCCTTTGCACCTGGGTCAAAGGAGGAAGGTAAACACTCCAAAATTTAGGGAAGAATCAAGAGATCACTGCAGAGAGATGATCTGGCCATTGGAGCAGCTTCAGTCACAGCAATGAGGAGGGGTTGGTGATGTTCTCCTGCTTCCAAACCCCTTCCCCTCTTTAATTTCCACTGCCTGGCCGTGGCTCTGGGGCAGAGCTTCTCTTGCTGGGTGGTTTCCATGGAAGATCCCAGCCAGGATCTCATTTCAATCCATCACAGACGGTTTGGCACCACCAAGTACAAAAACCCAGGGAACTCAGGGTTCAGCCCTGCTCCCAGTCCCTCCAAAACTCACAGGTTTTTTTTTTCCAGGAGTGGAGGATCAGATATTCATTTTCCACAATGGATGTCAGAAAAACCCACTTCCAGGTGCCATGAAATCCTACACTTGGTCAGGAGCTACGGGATATTTCTCATCCAGCAGGACAAGGAGCCCAGACAACATTTATTGTTCCTGGAGCCGGGATCAGTTCACTACTAACCCACTTAGTGAGATAAATAAATGACTCACCTCTGCCAGATGCCAAAGGTCTTTTTACATTCTGAGGCCTAGGAGGGGAAAAAAATCATTTAAATAAGAAATGTAAATAAGTTACTGTCTCCTTTTCTGCAAAAACAGAGTGGAGCAGAAGTAGCTACTTCTGCAGTCAAACAGCCTGAGGGGATCTAAAAACCCCTTCTGTGCTTCAGCTTTGCTCAGGAAGGGGGAGAATAGAGCAAAATGTGGGGTTCTGTGGGTTTTGGTGGTATTTTTCTTCTTTTTTTTAGAAAAAAAAAAACTGGTTTTGAGACAGCCAGACTTGTCTCTGGTCCATCCCACCCCACACAGGAACCAGAGCAAAGACAGGAGGATGAGGATTCATTTCTGCCCCTCTGCAGAAATCAGCACCCCCACCCTCGTGGAACTCATCCCCAAAAACACCTACTTGAAGCAGTTTTCTTCATAAATACTGTTCCAAATTTTCCAGGCATCCGGCCCCTTGTAGCCAGTGTAACGTTCGGGGTTCAGGAGTAAATCCACATACTCAGCATCAGGAGAATGGATGTCTGTGAGGAACAGTGACAAGGAGCTTCTCAGGGAAAATGACATTTTCCAAAGCTGATCCAGCCTCCTCTTCCCCACTGTGCTGAAAACAGCAAGGTCCTGAGCAGCAAGGAAGCTTTACCAGAAATATTTGTGTGTTATTTTCAAAATGTTGAGGTCACAGGGGTGGAAAAGTGCAGAAATGGAGCTATTGATGCTCCAGGCTTGCTGAAATTTTACACTTTGGCCTGGAAGTTGGGGCTGTTCAGCCTGGAGAAGAGGAGGTTATGTGGAGCAACATTCCAGGATCTGAAGAGGCAACAGGGAAGCTGGAAAGGCCTCTAGTCAGGAAATGTAGTGACAGACGAGGGGAAATGGCTTCAAACTGCCAGAGGAGAAATTTAGATTGGATATTGGAAGAAATTCTTGGCTGTGAGGGTGAGTAAGGCTGTGGCTGCTCCATCCCTGGAAATGATCCAGGCCAGGTTGGACATTGGGGCTTGGAACACCCTGGACAGTGGAAGGTGTCCCTGCCCATGGCAGGGGAGTGGAAAAAAGGGCTTTAAGATCCCTCCAACCCAAACTTTTCCATGATTCTAAGCTCTGCAGAAGTGCTAAAATCCCATTCCAAGCCTTTCCAGCTCTCCCAGGAGCCCATACCATCAGCCTCACAGAAGCTGTCCGAAGAGTCATCGTGCTGTGTCCACTGCAGCACCGCCTGCCGGGTCTCCTTGCTGCAAAAAAAATGGACAAAGACTCTCAGAGAGAGCACTGATCCCAGCTTGCCTTCAGGACAAGGAAGGATTATGGAAAAAGAAATCAAACCTCAAAGAGTCATCAACAGCTCCGAGCCTCTTGGCTTCTTCACACTCTTCAGCGAGGTTATTGGCTTCTTCCGAGTACTGGGTTGGAAAGCAAAGGGGTGGGGAGGGATGAGGATTAAAAAAGAATTTTTTTTTTTTTAATTCTGCCTTTAATGCACTATCCAGGTTAAGCCCCAGAAACCCTTTCATGATTCACTCCACCCTGTGTTTCCACAGGATGTCTGCAGATACCCAAAGGCTTATACAATGGTGATGAGTCTTGCAGGGACTCGGGGCAGCCTCTGGCACTGCCACAGGGGCTTTTTGTGCCTGGTGACACCTGCTCTTGGAGAAATGTCAGCAATACCTGGCTCCAGGACAGCCACCTCAGAGGCTCTGTAGCATCCCAAGCACTTGAAGAGGGTAAAAATTTAGGCACAAAGAGAATCCTGACAAATATTGATACTCAAATACTAGGGGTGGTTTGGGCCCCTCAGTACAAGAGACTTGGAGGGGCTGGAGCTGTCCAGGGATGGGAATGGAGTGGGAAGGGTTGGAGCATCAGGGAGCAGCTGAGGGAGCTGGAAAAGGGCTGAGCCTGGAGAAAAGGGGGATCAGGGGGGATCCAGGGGGGATTTGTGGCTCTGCACAACTCCTGACAGGAGGGGGCAGCCAGGGGGGGTCGGGCTCTTGCTCCAGGGAACAGGGACAGGAGGAGAGGGAACGGCCTCAGGCTGGGCCAGGGGAGGTTTAGATTTATACTACAGGATTTCTTCATGGAAAGGTTGTCAGACAATGGAAGGGGCTGCCCAGGGCTATGGTGGAGTTCCATCCCTGGAAGTGACAGGAAAATGGAGTTGGCACTTGGGGACACTGATGTGTCACTGATGAACATGGGGTGGTGAGGTGACAATTGGACCCAATGATCTTAAAAGTCTTTTCCCAACTTTATCAGTTCTATGGCACAAAAGCAGACCACAAAACAAACCTCATCCTTTTGTGCTCAGGCATACCCACCTTGTAACTTCCAGATCTGATTCCATCAGGGATTTCCTCCTGAAAGACAAAACAAAGCATGTGCCACATGTGGGGCTGCTGAGACCTTCCAGGCCCATCTTTGGGAAGGTTTGGGATGTCACCACAGCTGATGGATGTGAGGTGACCAAAGCACCCAGCCCAGCTCACAACACACCCAGCTCCTCACTTCTCCCCAAACCAAGGAGAACAGTATTCCTAGTGGTTTATTTGATTTTTTTTTTTGCAAGATTCCTCTTCTCCAAAGGTCTGCAGCCTTCCACAGCTGCTACTTCAGATTCTGCTTTGCTTATCCAAGCAGGAATTTGAGAAAGCCAATACAAACTCCAGAGGAGCTTTAATATTTGACCCTCTGCAAACAGCCAAAAACTTCTTCTAGACCCTCTTTTATTTTTTTCCATTAGCTAGAAGTTTTTAGGGCAAATCCTCTATTGTTTTTGTGTTAATTGGCAGAATTTCAGCAGAACAAACTCCAGCACTGACTCTGGTCAGGAGCCCAGGTGCCT
This sequence comes from Malurus cyaneus samueli, assembly GCA_009741485.1. Classification (NCBI taxonomy): domain Eukaryota; kingdom Metazoa; phylum Chordata; class Aves; order Passeriformes; family Maluridae; genus Malurus; species Malurus cyaneus. The sequence continues at coordinate 1,853,553 of CM019218.1, read as the reverse complement.
CCTCAGATGTTG